>JAJEKB010020049.1:17930-35176 GCA_022393335.1 Macrotrachela quadricornifera
GATAATCATTTGGATATTGCAGTAGCTAATTCTGGTACTAACAATATTGGGATTTTCTTAGGTTATGGTAATGGAACATTTTCTCAACAAAAAGCTTATTCACTTGAGAATAATTCTGAACCAGTATCAATTGCTGTTGGCGATTTTAACAATGATAGTCATACAGATATTGTTGTTGTTAATTCAAAGACAAGTAGTATTGTTATATTTCGTGGATATGGAGATGGTACTTTTACTGTTTTGAAAAATTATTCAACTGGCATTCAATCTTTTCCATCTTCGATTACTGTGAAAGATTTGAATAAAGATGATCATAGAGATATAGTAGTTACTAATTTTGGTAGTAATGAAGTAATTGTGTTCTTAGGATCTGGAGATGGAACTTTCTTAGAATTAAAATCATATTCTCTCGGTTATAATGCTCGTCCACAATCAGTGACTATTGGAGATATTAATAATGATAATTTGTTGGATATTATTGTTGCAAATTATGGAACCGATACTGTTGAAATTCTTTTACAAACATGTTAATTTTCTCTTTTATGATTTGAACATTTGTTTTTTTTCTTGATATATTCTTTATTTCATAATTATATTTGTGTATACTATAAAATTGTTTTGAGTCTAAAAATTAGTTTTAATGACTAACTTTATTTTCGTGTTTTTGTTTTATTTTTAATATTATTGGGTTGGTAAGAAATTTTTGTCGGTTTTTTCATAACTACCTAGAATAATCAAGAAAGTTCTACAAGTTTCCATATTATAAGGGTATATAAAGGGAGTGTAAATATCTTCCGAACAACATTAAAACTATGGATATACATACTGATCTCGAATTAAAAATGAAGATATTTCGTAAAGAACTCCAAGTGCTTCTGCTTCATGAATTCGGTTTGGGTCACAAAACAACAGAAGCAACAAGCAACGTATGCCATACGATGGGCACGAATGCACTCTCCACTTGTATAGCGCAACGTTTCGTCAATCAGTTCAAAAACGGTAATTTCAAACTCGATGATTTACCTTCTACTGGAAGACCACTCGAGGTGAATATAGATCTCTTAAAGGAGCTTATCAAAGAAGATCCTAGATTGATTCGACAGTGTTTGGCAGAACGTTTTGGGTGCTCTCATATTATTGGATATCATTTGATTTGTCACCACTTCAACTCCAACACAGAGTTGATGCTTGTATGTAATTAATGATATCTTATCGCAACTACTACTGGCTTCACAATCTTATTATCGGCCATGAAAAGTGGGTATTGTATGTTAACCACACACGCAAGTGGCAGTAGCTGGGGGGTGGACAAAAATGTGTAGCAACACCCATAGATGACTTTAATCAAAAGAAGATTATGCTGAGCGTTTGGTGGGGAGTAAGAGCGATTATTCATTAGGAACTTCTTCCAACTAATTGCACTATTACTGCTGATCTCTAGTACCAGCAAGTAGATCGGATTGTAGTAAAACTTCAGAGAAAGTAGAATAAAATTAATTTTTTGCATAACAGTACCAGACCCCATATTGCAAAATTGACGTGTGAAAAATTTTTGGAGCTTGAATGGATGATAGTTCCACATCCATCGTATTCTTCAGGCTTGGCTCCTACGGACTACCATTTGTTCCGTTTTCTTTTTAACCATTTGAAGAAAAAAAAGTTCGATGACGAAAACGACCTAGAAATGGACCTCGTCAACTTTTTTAGCCAAAACTCACAGGATTTCTACGAACGCGAGATTTTTTTAAAATATTTCTATAAAGAACATTTAGTTATCTTTGAAATCACATGAATTAATCATATTTCATTTGTCTGAATTATTTCAAGAAGTTATGTTTAACATTTAGAAGACTTTTATGTGAGATCATATCAACTATGTTCTAATATTACTAGTGATGAGATCTAGGTTCATTTTAGACAGGTTAGTCACAACCTATTTAATGCTAATCGATTAGTTAAGGTTGATCATTAAAGATTATTGTTCATGAAGGTACATCAATATAGTGTCATGTTGATTACATTCGACAGATCTGATACTCGATAATCTTTGACTAAGTGATTCTATCAAAAGTCATTTAATTGATTAAATAAATGAAATATAATCTACTCATGCAGTTTCCAAAGTCATTAATAGTAAGGATAATTATCTAAAACATTTGATAAAATAAAATAAAACATTTATCTATATCTTTAAAATTTTATTTAATATTACCAAAACTTTTGGATAATATTCAAGTGCGAGACACTTTATAGTAATGAACATTCATTTTTTTCGATTGCTGCAGCGAGTAGATGAGTTATATATTCTTGAACTGCAATGCCAATCACTTCATATTATGTGAATCAGAAGGAAATGATTGTCGTTTCTTTCTTGTAATCTATTACTAATATTAATATTTTCTAGTATTGATTATTATTACAACACTTATCGATTTATTTGGTGAATTAACTATTGCTTTCCATCTTATTCTTCCATGAATTGTTAACTTTTTGACTCATATGAAAAATAAGTTGTATCATCAAAATCAAGTGCAAATTACATTTCATGAAAATCAACATCACAATTTAGAACAAGGTAAATATTGATCAAAGTTGAATTTTTTCGAATATGAATGATGTAAAAAATCATTTCTTATTTAGATTTTTCTAAATAAAAAAAAGATTTTTTTTATAGGGAAGTAGAGACAGTGTGCGATATAAATTTCAGTTTTACTTTGATTTTGTATATCTCTCTGCGTACTTTAACAACTGAATGATTATATAGCATTGATACAAACAGAAAATTGAAGAGAATTCATATCATAATAGCTGAATAATTGAATTATAGTTATGTTGAAATATCAATCCAATTTTAATAAACTCATTCTAGAACTATAAGTGATTATATGCATACTGTACACGAACAGTGCGAGACTGGCTGAATAATTTATTTATTCATACTTAGTGTTAAGAATGTTTATCCTCATGATAATTTAAATAACTATATGAAGAATAGCTTTTATTTGAATATAAGAATATTGTTTTATTGATTTTGTTTTCTTGCACTTGCAGAAAATATGCCAATCTTCACACGAATTAAAGTAAAAATAATAACTTTAAATTCATTTCCAGACAAACATGATGATAATAAAATTTATATAAATAAAATACATCAACAGAGATTATTTACTCGTGTCTATATCATTATTCTCATTATTCTTATTGTTTATAATGGTATCATTTACCGTTATACAGTTACGGTGACAATCGATAATCCATCTATGGCTAAAGTTGAAGAGTTATATGATATGATCTAGATTCTCTTCATTGTTCATCAACTCGTATTGCTCTTAATTATGAATTATTTATTCATATTAATTATACTACTTATGAAGTTTGTTCGAGTGATTTAGTTTCAACAATATTTACTGATTTTCTTTATTATTTTGTACAACATCCATTGACATAAGAGACAAAAGATTTTCGTATGCAAGCTGTCTATATGTTTCATGTATTACGAACTCTTTGTTCTCTTAGTCAATCATCACTTGATACAAATATTGATCAATTTCTTCATACACAAATTATTGCAGTTGAAGTTCTTTCAAAACAACAATATGATCAACAAACACAAGAAACATTTAATGAATTTCGTCATTCAATTGCAATGGTATTCAATTGTAATTTTATTTTATTTCGTACGATAATTCAAGGCAAGCAATTGCATACATTGAACATGTTTAATTGGAAGTTTAATGTAATTCGGAAATGTTTATATGATAATGTGCAGACACTTCTAATGGCTTATGGACAAGATAATTGTATATGTGCAATTTCAAGCAAATGTTTTGAACCAACCAAAATATTTCTTGATAATAACAGTACAATCGATATACTTGGTATTTAAGTAAGTTGTACACCATTAGAAACTTTACTTGCATCGACACTTAATACATTCTTCAATCAAACATTCATAGATTACCTTGTTACCAAACTTATTGCCTACAATCCTGAGAGAATTTCCAATTTTACATCATCAAAAGCATTGAATATCTCTCTGTCAAGTTGTTTCAAAAATACTGATTTAGTAGAAATGTTAGTTAATGATTCATTTATTGAAATTTGGAATATCACAGCAAATTACTCAATTTACTATCAAGAAAATCAACCAAATTAATGTACTTATTCAAACACAACAAGAAATGACGCGGCAGTGGTAATAAGTACTCTGCTCGGTCTATATGGTGGACTTACTGTTATTTTACGTTTTATTATTCCTTATCTCATTACTTTTCTAATTAATTTTAAATAATTTTTCTTTAAAAAGCGAAATAAAACATCTGTCATTTATTATATTTCATAATCAATCAATGCAAATAATAATCAAAGATTTACTATAAATAAACAGACTATTTGATTCTTTTATAAGCCCTTGCTACTATATTTAATTTTCACAATATTTTATAACCAAAAATATCGCCAATAAATATTTTATAACCAAAAATATCGCCAATAAATATTTTCTCACAAAAATTGCTTATACTTTTATTTAATTTTATGAATAAATCTTTTAAAATTATATTAATTATTTCACATCAATAATTACTAGCATTTCTTCGTTATATCAAGTAGACATGTTGTTTATTCACAAAAGAAAATTTATTCAAGCTTTCTATTATGAAAATAAGATAGTGACCACATTACTTTTGAATAGGCCTAAGTAAAAATGTACGCTTCTATCATTCAAACAATCGTTATAATAATTACGCCTTTGTCGAAATTTGATTGCAATTCTTACTTTCAACTATGCACCATTTGTTCTGAACAATGGTTTTGTGCAGATAGACTATAAACTCATAGTAAGCTACATTAGAAATAATAAATTACTGATCTTTAGATTTAGATTTCGATCAACATTCAATACAAGCTAGTCTATTTTTTAGAAATAATACATGAATTCTTATTGTAACCAATCACTTCTAATACAATCTACTGAAACAGTCATCAAATGGAACCTGTATAGAAGGTTGTCTATAGGGTTTCTTGAGATGTGGAAACTATTTTAGTTATTTTCTCTATCATAGGTAAACGAAATTGTGTTAGAGCTTCTATGAACTCAGCAGCCTATAATCCATTTTTGAGATCAGTATAACATTAATTACAACAATTATACTTTTTTGAGTTTCCGATAATATCTTTTATTAAGAATGTATTCAGTCAGATGGAACACATAAGTATGACGAGAAAATGATACGCCCGCGTAGCTCAGTGGCTAGAGCACTGGTCTCGTAAACCAGGGGTCGACAGTTCAATTCTGTCCTCGGGCATGAAGTACTTACGAAATCTTTTTTCATTCTTCAAAACAGCTGTTTCTATGTACATTCTGTAGATGAGATTCGAACATATCTAATAGTAATCATTGGAATGAAACAGATGTAGAAGTATGCAAAAGGTTTTTGATTGTAATATAGAATATTTTTTATTCATATAAGAATTAAATTCACGTGTTATCTCTTGTAGAATTGTCTAACTTTAAAATGACATAAAAACTATTTACATTCTATCTTAGTACTTCATCTGTTTAAGATAATAAAGGAGCATTTGTGCAATACAAGAAATGATAAAAGAAAAAGTATACGAGTTTTCTATTTGAGTTAAACTCGAGTAGACAAGGCTGCTAACTACGCGAGCCTTGAAAATGGCAAAACATGAGTTTCTTCACAGTATATTATGACTAAATCTTTATCTCACATTCACTTATTTTGTGATTGGATTTAAAAGTGAAAGATAGTAAAAGTATCTGATATATACTGGCCATGTAGAGATTATTTACATAAAGAGTGATATATCATTGATTATTTGAGTCCATGTATGATTATGCAAACAAACTGTTAGCTGATAATTATTATGTCATATACATGTTTATAATTCTTGCATGAAGCTAAATTATGAAAAAGAGATTTTCGATGCGCACTAACAATATTCGATTTCTACAGGCATGGCAAAATGCGCTACGAAGTTTTCCATGTCGAATATGAATAAATTGTGATAATTCGTTAAAACTAATATCGAAAAGTACACATGATGCTATTCATAACTAAGGGAGCTCTATCGATACGTATTAACGTGTTTCTGAAAAGATACTACCGATCAATCATTTTATCATATGAGTGATTTATTGTTTATCGTCAACCATATATAGAGATATGACAGTTCCATATCAATTTTAGGAGAGGGATCTGATACACCGGCTCAAGTTCATTTGAAAAGAACTGAGCAAACTGCTCCTCTGAATAGAGCTAGAACTGGCAACCAACTTTTTGATATTATTTATATTTTAACAGCAATGACACCAGTGAGCTCTCCCATTAGCTCAGCAGATTGAGCATTAGATTGATAATTTGAAGGCCATGAAAACTTGATCCTCATCTTGGATATATTTACTTTTTTCTTTAAAAGCAGAAAACTAATGATTGATAGAATTTAAATAATACAGTAAAGAAATAAATTTCATCAAGCAATCGATTTTATTCATTAAAAGCCTTTAATATCATTTAAGCTTTTGGGATGAAGATTAAACAGTATATATAAACTAAAACAGATTGGTTTTTTCATCGATATCGAAAAAAAAGGTTTTCATATTTTCAAATATCATTTTTATTTTATTTACAGAAAAAAGAATAGAAATAAAACAACTTTGTGTCACTAATAAAGATGAAAATTAAATCTATCTGCTTATTCTGAAAAAAGTCTATTACCAAACGAACTTTTTTTCTTGCATAAAATACATACATACATTTTTTAAAGATTGAAAAACCTTTGCCATAATTGAATGTTACTCCAATGGAACAAAATATTGGATATATTCTATCAAGATCAATATAATTTTGTTTTCTTTTTGATTATACAAAAATCAATTTCAATTTGATTTTCTAAGCTGCCATTCGATGGGGTACTACAAGATGTCGACATGAGTCTTCCGCCCACGAAAACAATTTTCCGAAAAAATCATCACAAACCACAATTAACAGGAGCCGCGGTTGGGCACGGTTTTTTTAGATCACCTAATCCGTAGAGCTGAACCAGGATACCCAACAGAGATGTCATCGGTTCGGTTTCGAACCGAATCGAACTCGGTCCGGTTCAAACTTTTTTGAAAATTTATCGGTTCGGTTCGATTCGGTTCGGTTCAAAATTTTTTTATCCAGCTATATTTAATTTATCATACTTTATTCTCCTCTGTGCAATAGAAATAATGTACGCAATGAAACAATGATTTCCTATGGAAACAAAGAAAATTCTTTGTTTCTCAGTATACAGAGAAGGAATGTATACTTGACATTGTTCTCTTAGAGAATAGTAATAAATGAAATACACTCTCATGTTAGAATTAAATAGATGTCATTTTGAACAAAAACAAATTTTAACATTTTTCTCATTAGAAGTTAACGTGAACAAATCACAAATTATATCTAACAATGCACAACCAAACCATTGTTTATTTTCTTATTCTTTAAAGACTAATCATATTTGTTTTTTATTTGTGTTTGAATCAGGGCTGCCAAGTGTCAGTCTTCAAATGGGGTGCATCATACTTTAAATGGGATACGATTAGGGTATAAGTTTTTCTAGAATAGGGTATGCTGTTGGGATACGCAATTTTTTCTAAAAGAAAAGGATTACTGTGGAAAAACTAAGTGAAAAGCCTTTTCTCTCAAAAAAGAACATAATTTTTCACTGCTCTCTATTAGATTTCGAGTTTATTGAGTATTTTATACAAGAGAGCACACTATCACAATTAAACAATACTTTAATACGCTAGATGCGATGAGATCCACGGGTCCATTCTCGCATACGGTGATGCAAAAGTCTCTCTAGAGTAGAAAAACATGAATATTTCTACCATATTCTGACATGAGATGCTTCATCTTTTATCTCTGATAAAGAAATCCGTATAACTCTTATCTATAATAGTAATGTTGGCAAAAGCCGTTTTATAGTATTACAATTGTCATGAATAATGGAACCGGACTTTTTACAAATTATGAAAAAAACAAGCTACCTATTCCCGCGAGTGTGATAACTAAAACAACTGTATTCTACAAAACAATACAACATTTTCATTTAAGACATGCTGAATGTTATAATCAACTGGAACAGGGTTTTTATTAATATGGCTATACTTTTCTTGTCTTTGAGTACATATGATTAAATCAGGTTCGTTTCGAAAAATGTAAAAAGAAAATATTACATTTTGTCTTACAGTTCAATCTGATTTTTAGTTTAACAGCTACAATTTCAGTTATTTAACACTGAACTTTGCCTAGTTTTGGTTGAATGCTTAATATGACTATAAAGAGAAAAACGGACCTATCGAAATTTATTTTGACTTGAAAATAGAAAAAAGTAAGGTGCAATAAAATAAAATCAATGAAACAGATATTACTAATCTTTAGCCAATTCTTCACCAATATTACTCATTATAAGTGTCACTACAGCGGCGCCATCAGCTTCAGTATGAAACACAACTTATATCTATCAAAAATCAGTGTATCGTGCTAGAAGCTCAAAAATTCAAATGGGGTACAAAAATTGTACCTCAAAGGTACAGTTTTTTTCGGGGTGCAAAATGGCCAAATGGAGTATAATACCCCAAAATGAAGTACACTTGGCAGCCCTGATTTGAATATATTATAATAATCAATTTTTCTTAGTTGGTTTCCTTGAAACAAAATCAAATTTTATAAACGCTTTGAATGGTTATTTAAAAATGGATCCTTCTACATATCACAATACAGACAACATTTTAATGATTCCCTTAATTTAGTATGAATTTTAATCAATTTCAACTATATTCGGTTCGGTTCGATTCGGTTAGAAACTTTTTCGGTTCCGTTTGGTTCGGTTTAAACTTTTCAAAAAATGGATCAGTTCGGTTCGGTTCGAAAAAAACACGAAACGATGACATCTCTGATATATACATATTTAAATATTCGATTAATATTAAAAAGAGTCGTCTTTCTTTTTTATGATCTAAAGTCCGCGAGCTTCACCATTAAGTGATGTTAGAAATTGTGTTTTCGCCACTCTACGCTATAATGTATAAGTGTTTGTCAAACAATATGAACGTTAGATAAGCAGATGTCGAATGAATAAAATTTAAACTCATAGCATATTCTGACAGAGCATCGAACGCTCTACAAATTAGCCTATTTGTATTCTTTTTCATTTATTTTATTATATCCAAAAAACCCCCTTTACTTCATATATGTCATTGAAAAGTAATTTTTTTTTCATAATATGTCTGTAATAGCTCATCAACGGCATTAGATAGAGAGCTGAAATTTTGTGTGAATGTGGGACACTTAAAGATTAGTAACAGGTAGAAAAATTGTTCAAATTAGTTAGTAAAATCTGTCAAATGTGAATGTCATTAGGATCAATTAAAAGTGATCATTGTTAGAGAACTTTCAGTTTATTTCGTCGAAAGTTCAAAATCATCTCTTTTTCTCAAACAAGAAGCTTTTACTATAAAAAACTTACGTTTTTCTAAAATAACTATCAAGTATATGTGGAAGATAAATATCTCTTAGTTTCGATTCAATATTAATTATAATTTGATAAAGTTATGGATACTGTGTTTTAGATAAAAAAAATATTATTGACCGTTATAAAATGCAAGCAATACAAAAACCTAGTAATTTTTTTTCTGCCTCTTTACACATAGATTGATGGAACTTGAGCTGTTAATTATCGAAAATGACTTTTTTCTTAAGTATAGATGATACTGATTTTGCAGGTTCAATTCTTAATTATCGATATGAAACTCTTCTAAATGAAACTATATATTGAATAGATATTATTCATAGTGAAAGCATCATGTTTAAGCATTGATTATTTATTGTTTCGTCTGAATATAATCTAATGTTGGATAATATCAATCTTAATTCATATTTTTGAAGGAATAAAAATTATAAAAGAATTTTTTTGATTTTAATGATTTTCTGTTTACTTTAAACCTTTTATTTAATTCTTTTAAAATGTTAAAATATATAATTGGAGATGATGTAGTTTGATTTTTAAATGAAATACATGAAGTTTTAAATAAGATACAGGTAGAATACATCATTTTTCTTCTGAAATGGAATTTGCAGTTAAAAAAACTTACTGAAAACAAGCTTCATTTCTAAACAAAAAGCATTAAATTCTTATTGTCCCTATTCAAAATCAACCGTATTTTTCTTTTTTTTTAAAAGAAAAATTCAATGATATATCATGGATTTATATTGTAGTATGACTATAAAGATTGTTATGATTTTCTATTCAATAGAAAATTAAATCGAAATTAATTTCACAAGTTTTATATTATAGGCAAATATGAAAAGAAAAAAAATGTTTATAAATGAAGAGAAAAATAGAATTAATTGAATTTTATCTTAATTTTGAGAATAAAAGTATTGAAGGTAATAATAACTGAATAAAACTTATGGTTATATTATAAATTAATAAACTATCGAACAATATTATTTAATATAAATAGAACTCATTTTAAATCAATAAATCAAAATAAGAAAAAAAAGGTAAAAAGAAGTGTCACACTATTTGATGGATTCAATAATTAATAAGGAACATTTTTGTTTTTATTTATATTTTAGAATTAAATTTATCAATTTTATAGATAAATTTTGTGTCAAATATTTGAATATTTATTGAATGTTTTCGATTTAATACGATAAGATCGATAAAATGTTAAATTCATTAAAGAAAAAACCTTTGCTACAACCTATAAAATTCTACAACTGTTTCACCATCATCACCTACCAACTGAACTAAACATAGTTTGTCAAAGTCAAAAAAAAAAGTTTTTTTACCATCTAATTTTATATTGCTCTATTCAGATCATAAAATAAGAATGTTTACCTAACTGTGCAAAGTTTTATAATCATCGTCTAAGTTATTCGAATCTATTAAAATAAATTTGATCATTAGAAAAATATAATCATATTCCAAATATATTATGAATGATATAATTTAAAATTCAGTATATATATTTAGCCGTTTTGTTTTGGTTCATATTAATTTTTAATTAAATTTTATTTCTTTATTTCATGAATGGTTATAGAATAATTAATAGAAGCATAGAATACATTTGATTGTCTGCTTTTTCTAATTTTTATTCCAAACAAATATTATATTTGGAATTAACATCAAAAACTGAGTTGATCTATATATGTTTCAGATTATTTATGCGAAATTTTATCGATTCGACTTTGATTTGTGATGTTTTTCAAGAATACATAAAAAATAAATTTAATGGAATATTGATTTGTATAACTGAAAATAAATTACAAATCTGCGAAACGTTCATTTTAGATAAAATAAAAATTAACTGATTTATGAAGTAGTTGTTTTAATTGAATTTATTTTCTCAAGTATCTCTGAGGAACACCATAGGACAAAATTGGATCAAAAGAAAAATCGCAGAAACTATTTGAAACATATATGGATCGACTCTGTTTGTAGTGCTAACTCTAAATATAATATTTGTATTAAGTAAAAGAATGATTATTGTGATTGAAAACCGCCAAATATTACTAAAAAACGACATGAATTAGACATCAAGACTAGTAGTGCGACAAAAAATATTTTATCAAAGATCGAATTTCAATTTGTGAATAGTTTCATTAGAAAGAACAACATCAAACCATTATTCATTTCAAAATAGAATGTATTCCACTTTTTTTTGAATAACTTGAGAACGCAAGCAGCTAGATATCTTCATTTTTCACCAATCGAAAGAGGAGACGAGTGTACGTCTTTCTTCCCTATATTATATAAGACGAAATCCTTTTAAAACTAATTATTTTCGAGAAACATGCAAAAGAATATATGAAAATGACCTGTCATCTCACAGAAATTTTTACCGAGTCATTGCATTTTTCGTCATCATAGCAGGACTTTTCGATGAAAAGTAGGAAAGTGCATTGTACCTCGAACTATACATCTCCAGTCTCTCTATCTAAATCGAAGGTCAAAATCAAAATTTCATCCAAATGGCAGGTCATTTTCATACATTCTTTTACATGTCTCTCGAAGATAATTAGTTCCAAAAGGACTTCGTCTTATATAATATGAGAGAAAAAGACGTGCTCTCATCTCCTTATTCGATTGATGAAAATTGCAGGTTTCTCGCTTTTTATGTTCTTGAGTTATTTAAAAATCAGTGGAGCACATCCTATTTTGAAATGAATAATATGTATATAGTAAATAAATTACATTTTTCGATAATTAACAGGAGATATAATATGCAGAGTATTCTGCATTTAAGCATACCCATAAAAGTAGGACAATTTTGTCATGCTTTCATATGTTAGTAATATTATGTACATGTTTTTCATACAATTAATATAAATGAATCAATTAGAAAATACCTGGTAACATTAAAAAAGACTTATTAGTAAGATGGTTATTTTTTCGATAAAAAAAATACATTTAAAATAAAAAGGTGAATAATATTTACTCTCATCACAAAATTAATTAGTTTCATTTGAGAGGCATACTATACATTTATTTTCCAACTAAAAACTTTGATATTATTTTAAAAATAATTTTACAAAAATTGAAGATTATTATTTTAAAGGTAATTGATTTTATTATTTTTTTTTTTTAGTAAAAGAAGAATAAATTTTAATAATTATTGTTCCATAAAAAAAATTCAAAATAGATTTAAATACAAAATAGTAAAAAATATTCGATAATTAATGTTAGCCAAGTAGTATTTATTCTTTGTGACGATATTTTTATTTCTAAAACAATATTATTCAGGAGTATTTTATATATAATACGATTTTAAACAATTAAAAGAATATTTTTATTTGTTTCTCTTGAATAACTTTATAATTAAAATGAAAGAATTATTTTAAGAATTTTATCAGTTGTGTCAATTGATTATTTGTTCTTTCCCTAAATTTTATTTCAAAAATTAATCAAATAAAATTGACTAAAATACAAATAGATTTTTCATTTAGATATTCATTACACAATACTGCATAAAATTATAAGAACAAAACATTTTTTATTTTTCTCTTGGATAACAAACATCTAACTGAAATCTAAATCTAGTGATTTAACACATTTGGGACAATGTGAGCCACCAAGGGTTCACGACAATATAAAATGAATATCTCCACTCCATTTTAAATAAATAAGCTGGTCCCCGTCCCTCTCACCCTCAAAATTAAAACATATTGCATGAGCCTGGACCGAGAAATCTTGGACTAAAGAGTATGTGGCAAATATCAAATTATAGCCAGTTTTCAATAAACTTCTACCCCTGATTTCTGCTTTTTAACCAGAAGTTTAGTAAAGTTCTTATGTCAACGCACTTCAGAAGTTTACTTTTCATACAAAATTTTGAAGATTATTTTATAAACTCATATGAAACGATTATCATATGTATAATAATCGCAATCCATATCAGAAAAGAAAAAAATCAGAAATTTACTTTTCACCTAAAAGTATGAAAATTATTTTATAAAATTTCTTACATCTGCAATCATGGCAATCGAGCGTTTTCATGTTATGAACCGCGCAAAATCGATATGTAAAATAGTAAAGAGACCTAACCATCCGTCTCACAATAATATTTTTACATCCATCAATATGTAGGTCGCTGAGCAAATGTTTTCTTATTCTTAACAATTTGAAACTTCATTTCAAGGATTTAGTTGTCCAAAATCGTCTATATTCTGTACAATTCTTTTTCTTTTAAAAAAACTACAAAACTACAGGTATTAGTTCATATGAAGAAGCACGTTGAAATTTTTTTACTATACTTTCTAATAACAAAATTTTATTCTATCAATTTTTATTTATATATACCTCATTGAAGAAATTTTTCTGTCTTATTGAGTTCTGATCGATAAATATACATTATAAAAGACTTCGGATTTTGTGATTCAATTTACATGACGAAAGAAGTAGATTTCTGATTTCTAGTTCTCTGGTTTGTTCTCAATCATGTGATTCAAAGTAACGATTCATATATTAACGTACAACTCTCTGCATCCATTCAATTTGCAGAAATTGTAAAAATTTTTAATGTTTATAAATTTTCAGTAATTAAAATTTTGAATAATTTTGACATGAAGACTTTAAAATTGGCACTAATTTGATATTTGCCACCCGATATCATTTTGTCCAGTACTGTATTTACGATTTAGTTATCTTTCATAACATAAAAAAATATATACAATTTAAAGATTTCTATTAAGTTTAGTTAATTTTCAATAGAATATTGCATAAGTTTGAAAATAAATTATTTAAATAATCATCTAACAATATACAAAAACGTGTTAATTATTCTATTATGATCTGTATACAATATTTTCTTCAATAATAGTAATGTAGTCAGGATAAAAAAGCTAGAGAGGAGAAAGTAGTGTTCTGCGTGATCAAAACTAAAATTTTGTAACCACGACTATAATATGTAAGTTCAAAATTTCAAATATTTATTTAGAAATTTAATACTCATATTTAAATCAAATAAAATCTGACAGTTCGCATCCTACTTGTAACAACAAAAAAACAAAAATATATAATCTGATTAAATACTATTATATGAAAAACAAAAGGGAGGCAGTCACACAATCAAATAATTTATTCATCGTCTTTGCTTTCAATATTAATTAAATGAGTATCAATATTTTGATGATTTATAGCATCGCCATGTTGTTTTAATTTTTTTTACATTGATTCATTATTTATAATAGCTGTATCATTTTTAAGCTGTGTATCGTGATAAACTATAGAATATTTCTCTCATGTGTCTAAAGACTATGTCACAATCGTGAATTTTCGTGATCGTGATTACGTTAGATAAAGAAATCGTGATTGTGATGAAAAATATCAATCACACAGAACATTAGGGGGAGAAGCACTGGAGACATAGGGTAAATGAAGTTCATATTTTTTATCACATCAGTCTAAGCGATAACTTTTCCATTAGTCTCACAAGGAAGATAATGTTGTTGTTTCCAACAGAGTTTCATGCGAAGATGTTGATGTTCGAAAAGAATCTTGAATTAATAGATAACTCGAAATACTTTTTTCACAAGGCGAATACTTTTGCAGAGATGAGATAAAATTTTTATTTTCTCTTATAATCCTTCTCAAACAGACATAGGACTCGAAAAAATGAAAATTTTACGAAGAAAGGATACAAATTACTTCGTTTTTTTTATGTTGATTTAGACAAGTTTTTTGACGAGAGCAGCAGTTTTCGATGGAACTTTCTAGGCAATTGTGATGTTTTAGAAGAATTTTTCGTAAGGAATATATGAAAATATCAGTGAAAATTGTTATTCTGCCCGAAAATCTTGTCAGAACTATCCTCGACAAAGAAAGCTAAGCAGTTTATTCCATTTAAACATAAAATTCGTGCTTTTTTGAAGTCTCTGTCTGCCTGAATTCTAGAGAGTAGTATTGTCATATGAAACTTACAAAAATTTTACATTACTCTTCCCCCGAAGACGACGACCATACTGACGGTAATTTTCCATAACGAAACATGCCTTATAAAGTAGTTTAAAAACTTTTTCTCAGAAATATTCAAACTTATTAATTAATGGCAACAATCTCTTAGAAAAAAAACAAATATTGCAAATTTTTGAAACATTCTAATGTTCCAAAGATATCTATTTTGCAAAGTTGTTACACTTAATGATCAAGCACCCATAGTAACAGTCGAGTTTACTTCAGTTGAAAACTTAATGTTTGTTAGAAAATGATCGTTTTCACAGAATCACAGGTTTGAAGATTGTCCCAAATCCATAAAGTCGTCAGAAATTGATTCCCAGATTCATAGTTTCAAAGTTTTTACTGCTGAACACTACAGTATCTTGTAATGGAAACAAAAAAATCTGCCTTTTTCGATCAAAAATTTAAAGAGAAGGCAAAACGATTTACTTGGGAAGTATTATACCATCGTGCTTCTGCTTTCACGATGTATTATAATGAGTTTTTAAACATTGAAATCATCTGCTTTAAAAAATAAATAATCTATTTCGAAACTTTTGAATTATTTCATTTTAATTCTATAAATAAAAATTTATCGTTTGTTAATTCATTTTTTTTTATAATAGATGAACGTCATTCCAATAGATAATGAACATACATCTATTGAACATTCATTTACAGAACAAAATCAACTTGACAAAAATCAGCGAAATCACAGAAGTCACACATTGAATCTATCTGATACAGAACATGTAACCAAAAATGTTGGTGTAGTAGAACAGGAAAAAATGACTTTAATAAATCTGTATGTCTTTTCATCTTCATCTTACTAATAATGGTTGATCTTGTTTTCATTACTAGAGATCAAATGTATTGGTCCAATCATAGACCTTTTCTAAGTGTTTGTGCATTTGCCATATTTACAATCATAGCAATGACCATTGGTGTGATCATAGTTTGTGTCACTTCATCAAAACAAACGAGTATGTGATTCTTTTATCCATTCACGAATTAATCTATAAATAAAAACATTTCAAATATGATATTGATCATTTATAATTGCTTAAATAAGAATGTCATTCAATCCCTATCTATTCTCTCAACTAACTCAACAGAGTCGACATTAAATAAACTACCGAAATAGGTTATATAGATACTCAATAAAAGATTTATGTCGTTTCATTTAAGTGAAGTCACTTCCTTATACAGGTGCAAAAATTAGTGCAGCTGTCACGAATATAATTAGAACATCTTTTTACAATTTGTTGAAACTCGGTGGTTATTTTCATTCAATCATGCTAACTATCTAGATATTAGAAATAGGCTAATGTTTTCGAAATAATTCATTCTAGCAATGATAAAATGATTAGACATTAGATAACAACTGACTATTGTGGATCGAAATAATGACTATCAGCGTCAGAATCTGACTGAAGATGTTAATATTCCTTTCCCTTCTATGAGATTGAATCAATCAACTTGATTCTAATTTAAAAGTAATCCTTTCTACTATTATCACTCGCTCAGAGTCAAGATCAAAATAAAAAGTACAAGTTTTTGAGCTTCATCAATCAAAAAGGATTCGATAAGGAGCATTAATTAGATTTTTAAATGGCTATTAAGAACCAGTCATACTATTCAACTATATCGAACATTTTCGATACTCATTGCACAGATACAACTAATTATTGAAACATAAAAGAAGCATACAGAACTTAAATACAGAGTTACGTTTTATAGATTTAATGCCG
>JAJEKB010020049.1:82476-111042 GCA_022393335.1 Macrotrachela quadricornifera
TAATTTCTTTTATTCTTGACTGACGAAGTCAACAGTAGTTGACGAAATGTCTCATTAATAAAATAATAAATATGTTCTATGCGGTATTAATTTCTTTATTATTTATTATTAGATGTAAATACAAAAAAAAAAGAGATATAATTGAAAGGAAAAACAACATCGGATAATAATTACTGTAAAATTTTGATTTAACTGTTTATTGATGTGAGTTTTTGTTGAAGTTCAAGAGAATTCTCATCTTTTATTTGTTTGTCATTATGATCAACTTTAATATGATGATAATTTTTATTTTGAGAATTTGATAAATGTCCATAATTGTTAATAATCCAAAGATAAGCTTTGTGAAACCAAACACCAAAAATACCTCCAAGAATAGGACCAATAATTGGTATATAAAAATAATAATTATGTGAAGTAAATACATTTTTCCAACCATAAATAAATGCTGAAAAAAGACGCGGACCAAGATCACGAGCCTAAAGAAAAAGAATATATTTTAATGATTATAATAGATAACAAAAGTATTTATACGGGATTTAATGCAGCTCCAGCATTTGTTGAAAATGCTAATATAATACCCATAACAAATAATGCAAATGCAAATGGTTTAGTTACTTCTGATATCATTTTATTGGAATTCTAAATAAAGGAAGAAATTTCTTGGAAAAAAAAAGTTTTTTTTTTTTTACTTGCGTAAGTGCTATAAAATAAATCATTAAAAATGCAGTAGTAATAAATTGATCAATAAATGCATTCAAATGAGAAACACCTTTTCCAGGCATTGTGAAAAATATATCACCTGTACCATTAGAACCTATTATTTGTCTTATACCACCATCAAATTCATTGAATTGACCTTGAAATAAAAGATAAACTAAAAAACCTCCTAAAAATCCACCTATGATTTGACCAATAATATAAAATATACATTGTAATGGTTTTATTTTGCCAATAGACATTAATGATATGCTTACAGCTGGATTTACATGCGCACCTTAAATTATCAAAACGGACTTTTGTTTTTAAATATAACAATTAAGTATTTTCAATACCTGTGATAGATCCGGCAATCATCATTGCTAGAAGTAAATAAATAAATATATTTAATACATAGCAGAAAATCAAAGAATAAAATTACTCAAATAAATATTATATAATAAATACCTGAATAAACACCAATTCCAAATGCAAGAGTAACTGGAAGTGTTGAATTAGATGTTTGTCGTGTAAATTTATAATTGGCAATACCAGCTTCACCTATAAGTATTACAATACATGTTGCCAAACATTCAACTAGTAAATGAACACTGTATTGTTGTAGTTCCTTTGTTTTAATCATAGTTTGCTGGATCTGTTAACAAAGTAGTAATATTCAGAGTATATATATCACATAGAATGCACGCAATGATCTTGTTCTTTTTTTCTCTATGATGAAAATAAAAATTCAGATGTCATTGAATACACTATCGAAGACGCTTATACACGTTTCTTCGGTAAAAACTCAAGGCATTCACTCTCTTATAATGCATATTATACATAGGGATGAAAAGAATAACGACAAGAGACATGTGTCTTATGGGTAATTATAAAACGTCATAGAAAAAGTACGCTATAGTGAAAAATAATTGATAACGAAACAATCAATAGAATAGTCATACTATAAATTAAAACTACACATTTATATATTAAAAAAGATTAAAAAAAAGACTAAATAAATAAAAGTGTAAATATTTTTAAATAAAATACTCGAAAAATATCTGTAAACTTTTGAGAAAACAGAATAGTTTATATAAAATTGATTTTGTTTTCGAAAAAATAAACAATATATTTACAGAGTCTAGAAAAAAAGTCAATCAGCAACGTATACTGAATGAACTTAGAGAATATATCCATGGCAAATTAATACACTACTGACATAAATCAAATTTCGAAAATTCTTTAAAACATGCTCTATTTGTTATTCAATGTCTATGAAAGAAGAATCTTGAATTTAGAAAGAGTTAATAGTCAATCAATTATTGTTGATATCTTATACTTCAGAAAAACTAGAATTACCATTAAAGTATTGTAAAGAAAAAAATACTCTCTTATAAAATAAATTGAATTTAGATTAAACATTAATATTTCATCCTGGATTAGACAAAAAAACGAATACTTCAAACATATTTAATAAGTTTTTACTTGGACTGTTCTCAGAAATAACTCTATCTTAAACAGAATCTTCACTAGATCACGATATTAAAACCATTTCTCTATTTGAAAAGATTTTCCGTTTCAATATATATAAGAAAATGAGTATGTTAAAGAAAAACTTTGAAAAAAAAATCGATTTTTTCAATTTGAATCTTTCCATTTTAATGTTGGTTTGCAATATTTTTCTTATATGATTATGTCTATTAGAGGCTAGGAAAAGATTTTCTAGAATGATATTTCAAAAACTTCATTCTTTTTAGTAAAAAAATTCACTAACATATCACGAGGGGCGACACCAAAAATTTCATGTTGAAGTTGTTCAAAATAAATTTCCATAATTTTTTTTTCTTTTTTTTTCCATTTGTGATGTCACTATAAAAGAGAACAAAATAAAACATATTCATTGCTTTTCCACTTTTTTTTTCTTTAGACTTGTTTTATTCTTTCATACTTATAAAAACTGTCATTTGTTAAGTTTTCGGTATGAATTTTTTTTCACAGATAAAATAATTTGAATAATAATCGAAAATATGACATCATGAAGGGTTTTAGAAAATATTAAACACGAAATAAAATCTATTCATCAACTTATTGATAAAATCGTTAATCATTGATCGTTTAATATTAACATTTATATGCTTACTTACTCAGAAAAATACCTCAAAAATAAAATAATAAAATTCATTTTCATTAAATAATACAACACAAATTATAATTAAACAATTGTTTATATATTTAATAAATTATCTTTGATAAATTTTGATTGTAAAAACTAGTTTTTTGAATTGATATACGTATATATTAAATAATAAAAAATGTTTGTATATGGTAATGTCCCAGATAGTTAATTTAGCATTTAATGAATTATTAAAAGATACTGCATCAATATTTCCTATAAATATCACACTTGAAATGGTTAGTTCTTCACCTTGTTTATTTATTTTAATTGAAAATTTTTTAACAATTCTTTATTATCTTCTTGCACATTTATTTTTACATGAAAATTTCGTGACTTTAAGAATGTTATTTTTTTTTATATTTATTATATTACTGTTAATTGCAAGTTCTATTTCAATGACTTTAGTAGTGTCAAACGTGAAACATGCGTTCGACTATTCAACGTTTCATTACACTTAAAGCATTTTTGTCCTCCTCCTTACCTGCTTCTGTGAAATTTTGCTCCTACTCTCAAAGGATTTCGTCTTGACTCTACAAGTATTGCATACAGTTAAATAGTTGAACTCAAGTGTCAAGTTTTACATATATGTTGTACATCAAACAACGTAACTGAATAAAGAATTTCGATCACAATTATCTTTTGTAAAAAGTGAAAGTATTCCTTTTTTTCAATGTCTAATATTTTTGATAAAGATTGTAAGTCAATGAAAATTAAAAAATTTTATCGTTTTGTTCATTTATTGAGAAAATAAAAAAAAAACATGTAAATGTTCAAATACTCTCTTGAAGTTTTTGTCGAGCATGAGTATTAAAAAAACAAAAGAATTAAGTGTGTTTAATATATAATCGTGATTCAAATGGTAATAAATCTATAGTTAAATTATTAACTTCATCAACATAAAGTTGTTCATTTGTAATATAATCAATCCAAATACCTTGTTCATGAATATTTGCTATGACATGTTTGATTTTTGATTCTTTATTCAAATTAATAATAACAAACAAAAATAATTTCCATGAGAATAAGTTAATATTCGATTATTTGTATCTGCACAAAAAAAAGTTCATTGATTCTTGTTTAAGATATTGATTCGAATGACGAACTTTTATTAAATTTTTAAATGTATTAAAAACACGTTGATTAAAATCCTTTTCCAAAAGATTTCATGGCATTGGATAATGTTTTTCTAAATAAAAAAGAAGAAAGATAAAGAGTTTCATAAGATTAAAAAATTTGTTTAACTTTTTGGTTTATCAACGGCAATTTTTCTTGATTCTCCAAGTTTTTCACCTTGCCATATCATTGGAATACCAACAGATGTAATTAGAATAATAATAGGTGTTTTCATTCGAATAAATGCATCTGAGTCTTATTTACCAATATAATAAAGTAAACGTTCATTATCATGAGGAGATAAATAATTAACTAGATTTTTTGATGAAAATGCATATTTAATAAAAGTAAAATTTTCATATTGTTCTAATTGATTTATTTTATAAGCAAGTGATGCTGATAAAACTTGATGAAATGAAGATGACCAACATGCATAAACAGGTCCACCATTTTCTTTACATAAATCTTTTTTTTCTGAAACATATTCAGCTTCAGAAAAAAATACTTGATGTGGACGGAGAGAACGAGCAATATTATCCAAATGTCCAAGGATATCATAATTATCCATCTGTTCTTTTCTAAACTGAAATAATTTTTCAAAAGAAAAACAAAACAAACCTCCATCAAATCTAATTCCATCGAAGTGGAATTCTCCAATCCAATATTTAACAACATCCTCGATAAATTTCACAGCAGGTTTTATATTTAATTGTTTATCTTTAAATTCGTAATTAATTTTTGGTCCCCAATAAAATGAATCTTTGAAAGATAAAAAAAAAAGATTGATTTTTTTTCTATTAATAAATAAATAGAAGAAAAAAATCATATAAATTACCATCAGGATGATGCTTTCTTTTATAATACTATACAAAGAATTTAACAGAGAATTTTATATGAATATTCTTAGTATAAACGAACTCAATAGTTTTTATCGATAAGAGCAAGTGGATATTGTTTATCTGAATCATTAAAAACACAATCCATAATAACACGAATTTTTCTTTTATGACATTGATCAACAAGTAATTTTAAATCATTTATAGATCCATACGAAGACCTTATAGAGAAGAAATAACATGATAAATAACCCCAATCATCATCATCTTTTTCATGAGTTCCTTAAAATAAATCATCAAATAATCAATATACAATCTTTAAAATAATCTCAAATCATAGTAGAATGAATGAGATCAGTAAAAGAAACAAAATTAATCTCTTATATTTTTCTAAGATTATTGTCACTGCTAACTCTATTATATCGAATTTTAAAAATATAGATTTTCTTTTCTTCATTCAATTCTTATTTTATATTTCTAATCTTTAAATACTTAGGGCATACCAAAAGTAGTGAGGGAAGTACTTTTTTTCCTTAGGCAGAGGTCTAAAAAAATTTCTTTTTTTACCAATCGATAGAGCGTGTTTCGCTCTATCTTTCTATGCTATTTGATCACTATTCAGTTGATCTTATAATAATAAAATTTCGATAAGAACTATTTTCATTGAAAATTAGCTGGTAGCATTTAGATCATAACGGACATGGCATTATAAAAATGGGACACTTTTGTATTTCATTTTATCATCACTTAACGCGTTGTATTAGAAAAACAGAATATATCAGAAGATGCAGCGTGAAAAGCTCTACAATTTATAAAGGATCGCTTATTCTATAGTTGCACTTTATGTTTGCAGAATGGACAGAATTCTGAGCGATCAATTTTGACGTTGCAAAACAAGATTGACTTTTTTAGTAAATGACGAATTCGGTTTTTTTTTATCTTATCTTTTTATAATTGTAGAGCTTTTCACGCTGTATCTTGCAGTATATTTTGTTTCTTTAAATAAAACATTTTAGGTAATAAAAAAGATGAGATAGGGGAAACCGAATGCATTTTTTTACTAAAAAACAATCTCGTGTCCGCAATATCGAAATTTGGTCGTTCAGAGTTTTGTTCGTTTTGAAAATAAAAAGTGCAACTATAGAATAATCGATCCTTTACAAATGGTAGAGCTTTTCACGCTGCATCTTCTGATATATTCTGTTTTTCTAATACAACGTATTAAGTGATAATAAAGTAGAATGCGAAAGTGCCACACTCATTATGATCTAATGCTACCAGCTGATTTTCAATGAAAATAATTCTTATCGAAATTTTATTATTATAAGATCAACTGAATAGTGATCAAATAGCATAGAAAGATAGAGCGAAACACGCTCTATCGATTGGTCAAAAAAGAAATTTTTTTAGACCTCTGCCTAAGGAAAAAAGTACTTCCCTCACTACTTTTGGTATGCCCTAAGTATAAGATTATTGAATATTCTATTAAAAAAACTAAAAATAAACAAGTAACGCTTGTCCATGCGACTCGCTTAACCCTCGACTGAATACAATACACTCAATATTTATCACCTAATTAAATTCTACATTTAGAAATATCGTTACACAAACACATGCATACAAAAATCCTATCTATTATTGAAAGGGTTGATCTTTTTACACGAAAGTTGTCTCCAATAATAATGCATAGTTTTTTGTATGCATATATTTGTTCAGCAAAAGTTCTCAATATTAAATGCGATGAGAAGTGATAGACAATGCGTAGACTATAATCAGTCGAGAGTTAAGCGAGTCGCAGCGACGCGTGTTACCTGTTTTTCAGTGTTTTTTTTCAAAAACAATAAATTTAAAATCTTTTGAAAAACTATTCATGCCAATTGATACCTCGCTCTTGAAAGCGCTTTGGTCAATTGTATAAACAAAATCATTATTTTAGAAAAAAAAACATTTTTTTGGGGTGAAACAAATTTTTTCGCCCGATAATAAAAAACTAATGATACCATTCGATTCTGCAGCCTAAAAAGCTTGTTGGTCCAACCTTATAAAAAATAAAGTTTTTCGTAAAAAACTTATCTTTTCTGAAAAAACATTAATCTCAAAAAAAATTGAAAAAATTGATGTCAGATTTGGATTCCTCGACCTCGAAAATTTTCGATGAAACAAATTTGATTCAGATCGAGCCTTTGACCAGCGACAGGCAACAGACACAAAAATTCGTTTTTCTTTTTGTATGATTGTCCCCTCAATCGAGGAAATAAATCCTTCTAACAAAGTTAATAATACCATAAGCTTCCAATGATCAATTCAGATACCTGCACAATAAGCAATGGTGTTCACCACATACCATGATGAAACCATCAATTCGTGAAAAAATACTTCTTTTCGATGAGAAATACCAAACCTCACCAATTCCTAACATCAATTCATCAATTCAGGTAGCATCACAATCAGCAATACTGCTGATCAACGGCCATACTTCAGTGCCAACAAGAAGCGCATGTGGAAGACAAATGGCCATTAGCCTTTTACACGATGTTGTTTTGGCCTCGATGTTCTTTTGACCCTGACACAAACAAACACACACACACAAACTATTTCTTTTTGTATGACTCTCCTTTCAGTCGAGGGAATTATGAAATCATTTCTATAAAATATTTAAAAAAGAAAAGATATATTTTTCAAATGAGAAATACACAAAGAATATAAATGGTATTTATTTCGTTCGATCTAAAAAAAACCGTGGAGAATACAAACAAAAATTCTTTTTTTCTAAAGGAAAGAAAAAAACAATGACTACCAATTCAGTTAAGTGAGGTCAATGAGTACAATTTTTTGTATTCTATCAATGTCTCAGTCATCATATAAAAAACTCTTATTTACAATAAATGAAATTTAATTTATCCATATTATATATCTAGTAAGAAAATCGGATAATTTTAATATTTATATAGAAATTTTTTCCTCTAAAATTTTTCAATTAATTTTTATTGAAATCGATTAAGGAAAAAAATCAAAGGAAAAAAAGTTCATCCAAATCTTCTTGTTGATATAATATGTAAAGGTTTAATCATTCGTTGATAAAGAAAAAACATAAATAATATGGTTGTCACTTTATAATAAGTTGATTGAATTGAATGAACACCAAGAAAGTATCCACTAGCATGAGCAATAACATTCATTAATGTTTTTAATGTTTGTTTTTTATATCCATTTGAATTGAAATCATTTATTTCATTATCAATCAAAAACAATTTTTTATAGAAATTTATAATATAATTTATCTTTTTATAATTATTTTTACAAATATTTAATTGAATTTTTTTATATGAAAATATATCAATGAATATTAATAAAAACCAAAGAAAATATAATGGAAAACCAATATTATTTGGTGAATAAACAAATAAATTTACTAAATAAGTTAATGTATTTACATTTATTGGATTGATTCGATTATTAAACAAGTTCAATGCAGATTTTCTATTCTCTTAACAAAATATTAAATAAACAGACAATTTTTAATTTATTTAAAAAAATTAAGTAAAAGACAAAAAAAATCTTTTATATAATACCTGTAAAATGAAGATGATTAAACCATTGATGAAGATGTTCCATTGTCATAACTATTTCAAATAAAACCCAAACAAAATGAATCTCTTCATCAAACATCATTTTGAAATAAAGTTAACAAAATGAATATTATAATCAATTAATTTTATATTTTATGAAATAAACAATTTCTTTTGTCTTTCGTTATTTTATACTCAACTTTTCTTTTCTTTGTTTCATGTCGTACTTTATTACCTTTTTCTTCAATACACGTGTATTATTTTAATAAACATCAAAAACAGACATAAAAAACACGCTCAAGGTCGGTCATTAATGACAATTTATTTATCATATCCTATATTCATAAAATATATTTAAAAATGAAAATTCATTCTTCGATAGTTATATTTTATGTTATAATTTAATAGAATCGAAATTAATTTTAAATATCAATCACAATAATATTAACAATAAATCAATATGAAAATGATTGTTTGTATTCAATTTATAAGATTTCGAATCGACTTTTACATACTAACAAGAATTACAAGAAAAGTTCATATATATCATGACTGATGATCATAAGAAAGTTTCACATTGCAAAATCTTTTGTTTTATTCTCTTACATGTACATAGATACATTAAGTGTTGTTATTGCAGATAGAAAAGAAAAATCATTTTCTTTTTTAGCTTTATTTGTTAGATTTGAATAAAAACTACAAAGACTTAAATTTCAACATACATCATATAAGGAAAAAATGTTTTGTTTTTGAAATGCTTTGTATAAGGTTCATTTTTAATACATGCAACTATTGGAACTGGTTGAATTCTTGCCTGTAGTGACTGATTCAGTACCATGGGTAGCTTAAAAAAATTAAAGTAATTGATAACAAACGAAACGTTATCTGAATTTTTTAGATAAAAAAAACGTCTTTCTGTTATCATAGAGAAGAGCAACATTGATAAGGTTTAAAATAGCAATTAGCAAAGTGATATATATACATGGACTACCATCTGTATTACTTTGTTGTCTATTGCTGACACCACCTATATCAGAACGTACTGATCCTTTATGACCTTGAGTAGAGGATGGATCTTGATCAACTGATTGATCAGTAGTACCAGTCCCACCTATTCCTCTCAAAGCAAATGAATTTTCAGAATCTGAGGAAGTACTCAATACTGATCACATTGATATTGATCTTTAGTTGAAGAAAAAAAATCTATTTTTGATTTTTAGCATAAATGTCATGTATAAATCACCGAAAATAGTTCTTTATGTACTCTCATCTACATATAGTAGCTCCTGTAATCAATATAATGTTAACAGAACACCAAAGTGCAAACGAAAGAAGGCAAACAGAACATAAAAGTTTTTTTGCGCAATTCGGTTTACTCGAGGATACGGGGTTACTAAAGTACGAATTGATATAAGAGTTTTTCATAAAACTAAGTAAATTAATTACATGACATAATATATTTGTTATTAATATCTAAGAAATGATAATCTTAAAAAGAATATTACCGATAGTAACATATAGAAAAAGAGATAAAATGAGAGCCCTTTCAATGATGCAAGAATATTTATTCTAAATTATTTAATATAATTATGAAAACTATATTATATATTGAATCAAATAAATCAGTTAATAAAAAGTGAATTGCCTTTTCTTTTAAGTATTGTTAATATTTTGCATAAAGAATATCACGTTCTAGACCATGTACATTTGAATTTAATTTAAATCTTATAAGCATGTGTCACTTTCAACCAGTAAAGATAACGATAGCTCATCGACGGGCGAGACTGATTTTTTTTGGTGAAACAGAAATTATTAAAATGTGTAAACCATCTATAATAAAACATAGGCTTAAACTTTCTTTGTATACTTTCATTATCTTCCTAAGAACTTTCTATTGTGTTTATCCTGTTCATTTAATATTTATTACTTTCATTCTTAAAAAAAATGACAAAAAAATTATCATCACCAACTTATTATAAAAGAACTTTATCAATACAATTATTACATAGCATGATGCTTCTAGTTAAAACAATCAAAGCAGAAAGGGATGAAAAAAAAATATTTACCTATGTATGATGAAGTCATATAGCAGCGATAGCAGTGAAAAAAAAAGAATAAAGAGATCATAACAGTACCTAATAGAGTCAAAGATAATGTTACGAAAAGAATGTAAAAGAAAAAAAACTTGAAATTTTGTTTCTTCATTTTGTTCGTACCGTAATACATGTAACAGAAACAAAAGAAGCTTGAGCAACTATTTAGTTCGACGTGAAACAAGATCTCCTACACGATGACAAAAACAACAAAGCGAAAAACAAATAGCTGCATATACCGAAGATATCAATTAGCGCATTTATAGAGCATCAACACGCATGATAACTAATATGTTGAAGTTATTTTTCCCGAAAAACTGAATCGTCGTAAAAGGGTTAACATTTTTTATACAGCTTTTCACGATGGTCTTTATGCAAAAAATTTCGAAATCTTTATCAGTTTTTCATGCTGAAATATTTACAAAATAAAATGTGTACAAATATTTTGGGACACCTCGTATAACAGGGAAGTGCTTTTATGATTTCAAATAGAATGACTGTGATATTTCATATCAAATGAAAGTTCATGAAAAATGAGATTCAAATGTATAGCTGATCATTCACAAAGTAAGAATAAACTATAGAGTTATAAAAACATTCGACTTTTTTAATTCATAATTGGACACTTTCATTGATGGTCAACTACTAAAACATCATGCCTTTTTCATCTTTCACACTATATAAAGATCTGCTCACTGATTATTTTATTTCCAAGACTTTTTAAGTTTGATATATAATTAACAATGTTAGAATTAAAATACTCATAAATATTTTAGCATTTTCAGCCACATCATCTTGAAACTACCAGCATTTAAACTATAATATCATTATTTGTTTATTAAATTAAAAGATTTTTCTAACTGAAACGATAAGGAAAGAGAGAATTTTACAAAGTCTAAAATATAAATAATATCTGATGTTTTAGTGTTTAATAATCAATGAAAGTGGTCAATTATGCTTCCAAAATTTGAAGCTATTCAAGATTCTATAGTCTATTTTTATTTTACCAATGGTTATTTATACTTCTAAATTCCATTTTTCGTGAATTTTTATTTGGTGTAGAATTCATTAGTTATTCTGTTTGAAATCATAGCAATATTCGCTGAAATAATACTTTTTGTTTAATCTAGTATGCAGTAAACCTATATATGTAAACACTTTCTTAAACTAAACAGTATGTAATTCATCATCTGACCAAATTTTCTTGGAAATGAGCGGTTTCAATATTAAAATCTTTTCATTCTAATCAGTTAGTGATACTTTAGTCCTATGAGTAATAAGAACCTATTTAACGCGAATAACATGTATCATTCACACACAGAACGAATAAAAGTATGACATTATGTCATTAACTTTGGTATAAACAATAAGATGATACATATATGAATGAGATAAACTATATTTATGTAATTAGAAAAATAAACATTATTAAATAAACGAACATTGTTCGATGAAACAATCCATTGTTTTTCCATTAATATCTTGTAAGATGAGAAACTATTATCACATGATGATTTATCTTTGCTTTAAAAGATTGAACTGTTAAAATATTCTTAATATTCTCTTAATTATGATCATATCAACTAAATAAATGAAGCAAAAGATGACGGATAAATACTAATAAATATTTGGGAAGCAACATTAATTATATTTACTTTTTTAAGACACAATATTCATAATTTTATTAAACTATAATTAATATTGAATCAAAGCTAAGAAACATTTATCTTCAATTGAAAAAATTATCGTAATTATTGAGAAAAAACTTAAATTTAAATCGTAAAATGTTCTTGTTTAGGAAAAAGAAATGATTTTAAAGTTTCAACAACGATCACTTTTAACCGATCCTAATCTCATTCATATTTGACAGATTTATCTGTATAGAAGTATATACACATATATTACAGCATAATAAAGTATAGATAATAATCACATTAAAATAAAATTAAAGAAATATTATCTTTTCACTCTAAAATAAATTTACAAATATAGTTATTATTATTAAATATAAGCGTTGTTTTTAATAATTAAATAATCATATTCTGGATTAAATAATCCGATTTATTTAAAGAAAAATAAATCATCTACCAATATTATTTTACAATTTAAATAGTTAATGCTACTTTTTTTATATTGAGCAAATATTTAAAACATGAGGCACTACAAAAGTTTCTGCGTCTACCTCTTCCAAAAATCTCAAATTGAGTATAAGTATTTTGTTATAATGTTCACACATATTTAAGATTATGTACGAAGTTTGAGAGTCCTAAGTCTTGTAGTTCGTTGCGACCCGTTATTGCTTTTAGTTGAGGTATACGCAGCCTGCTAATGGATAAACCATCATCAATTGAAGAACTTTGCATTTCATTTTTTGATTATTAAATATGCTTTATTAAAAAATCAAAATATATCAGAAGATATAGTGTGAAAAGCTCTATAATTTACATAGAAGAACTAATTTTATAATTGCATTCTGTGTGTTAAATTATCGATAAACTTCTGAGCAATTAAATTTCGACACTGCGACAATAATATTTTTTTTAAAAAGATATATTCGTTTTTTCTTATTTCATCTCTGAGTTGCCTGATTTCCTTTACTAAATAAAGAGCAAAACATGTCATAAGATGCAACGCGAAGAGCTCTACAAATTACAAAAGACAACTTACTTTACACTCGCATTTATTTACAGTGAAAATTGATAAAATTTTGAATGATCAAAATTCGACGTGGCAAAAAGTATTTCTTTTTTATATGCGATGAACGTGATTTTTCCTTATCTGTCGCCTGATACATTTTATTTAAACAAAAATATCCCAGAAATATGCAGCATGAAAAACTCTACATATTGTATATGTAACTTTAACCATTAAAAAAAGGCAAAATTGTGGGAGAGAAATCTTCTAGGATGCAAAAATTCTACACCAACAAAAGCGTCATTTTTTCATATTTCATCCTTCTATCACCCGATACGTTTTCTTTTTAAAAAAATAGAATATGGTGAAAGATACAGCGTGAAAAGCTCTGCAATTTACAAGCAACAGTTTTATTTTAATTGTGTCCTTTTTATTTTGAAAATAAAAGTAAAATTTTCTGTACTATGTATCGTAGCGTTGAAAATTGGCCACTCAGACTACTGTTTATTTTGAAAGAGAAAATATATATAATCAGCATAAGCTTTGTATCGTAGATTGTGAAGCTTTTCACACTCCATCTTCTGATATATTTTGTTTTTATTTTCATAAAATATTTTTAAGGATCAAAATATGAAATTCAAAGTTTTGTTGTTTATTATAAATCATCTGTTATGTAGCGTATAGAAAATGGTATGTTACTCACGTAAAAGAAATGGTAGATTACGGCAAAGTAGAAGACATAGAAGTCTGAAATTTTGCATATATTCCTAAATATGTCTAAGCAATATAACAGAATATTTCAATGCAAACTGAAACTTTTAGAAGCACCATGGCGCAGAAACTTTTGTAGTGTCCTACGTATTAATCTAATATGAATTTTAAAATAATATTTTTTCATATATTATTATTAATGAGAATACGAAAAAAAACTATCAAAATAAATATTCGCATGTTAATAAACATGATACAAAAAAGAAATGACACATTGCAATGATTTGAATAGGACGTATTTTGATGATATTTATCTTCATTTATCCTATAATATGAAACGTAATAAAATACATATCTATAGAATATAGGATGATTCAACATAAATATACGTAAAAATGTTTTAATGATAATAGGTTAATGATGCATATTATTTTGTTGTTCTTCGAATCGTCAAGACAAAATTAGTGATATATAGGTCATATAAATATATTCAAAAATAATAAAATAATAATTTAGTTAAAAACGAACGAATACTATTTCATCATAATATAATCACATTTTATTAATCATTAAAAATAAGTATTAAAAAGAATAAATCAAGAACAATTATATTCATAAAAAATAAAGTAAGTTTAGTTACATATTTTTTATATTTTGATTTTATATTTAAAAATCAAAATAATATTTAAGTAGAATAAATTTATACAAATAAAAATCTTTAAAAATAAATAAATATAGAGAGATTTTTCAATAATTTTTATATTTAAAATTAATTATATTTACACTAAAATACAATAAGAATAAAAACATGTTTATAATATAATAATAAGAATTTTAGAGTTTAGTTTTATGAAATTAAATAATAATTCTAAATATATTCTATTAGGAAATTCAAATATTTTATGTTTGATTTATTTTACTTTTCTAATTTATTATGATAAACGTAAATTTGAGTTCACTATTGAAAAATATTGATTTTATAGTAGAATCGTTGAAGACAATCATAAGTTTAATTCAAATATTTGCAAAATAAAATCTATTTAATTGTTCATTATAGAAATTATTGCAAGTTGATATATACACTTAAAAAAATAATAGTTAAATTCTGTATTTTGAATATATATCCACTATAAAAAGACAGATTTTTTTTAAAATAATTGTATATTCTTGAAGTACATCCAGTTTTCTCTTACTTTGTGTAATTCAATTTTATTTTCGATCTTTTTATAAGTAAGTTAAATTGAGTGCATTGAACACATTTGCCAGTTTTATATGTCCACATAACTGATATTGTCAATGCTGTTGAAATTAGTTTTTTCAAGTATTTCATCACTATACAATTACTTTTCGTAAAAGAACCAAATATTTGGATAAAACATGAAATTCTTTATTATTGTATATTTTTTAAACAAAAAAGTATGAGCCATACTTAAAGAGTTACGGCATTTTAGAGGTTGTTAAGAAGCATGTTAAAGTAATATACATATTAATCTCCATGATATAATTAGAAAATAAATAACAAATATATAGAATTATTTTTTTAAAGAGGTAATTCTGTAACAATGAAAAATTGAAAAAACTAATTTTTATGTTATTGACCTGATCATGTCTATGGAAATCTGAAAATGAGGGTGTCTTCATTCTACACAATTTATTTGTCATTTTAAAAAAAAAATGTCTGTTTATAATCGAAGTATATTCAAAATACAAAGTCTAACTGTGTATTTTCTTTGGAAGTATATATCAAAATATTACAAAGTAAAATAATATGGAAAAAAGAAAGCTTTTCAAAAATAAGTTATTTTTTTGAGACATATAGATAATTTTATTCCATTTGAAAATAATTTTCATCAAATCAAATATGTTTCGTTTAGTTTTTTTGACTTAATTTGATTGTATTAAATATTAATTAATTATTTATTTTTTCTAAATAATCTATAATATATTTTAGATAAATTCATCTATTTAAATATAGAATATTCTGTAAAGAACTAAGCCAAATTTATGATGATAAATAATTATTTAATTTTATAGCAAAAATATTTTTGATTGAAGTGAGAAATATCTTTTTTTAAAAACAAAAAAAAAACTAACACTAAGAATCATTAAAATTGAATTTTTTTTATATATTTATTTCAATATATTAATCATCATTGAAAATCTGATTCTTCTCAATAACATATTTATTATATTGATTAATGAATAATCAAAAGTTTGTTAATATAATTATCAGTGAATGATCAATCTTTGAAATATTTACTTAATATCTTTTATTTGTAATTATTTCGATATTCTCTATAAACATTATATAATCAATATTATATTTATCTTTTGTATTTGCTATTTTAAACTAAATTAAAATAATATAGAAACTTTCAAATAACGATGGATACATTTTGCATCTATTATATTATTTCTACAATAATAAATTACACATCGATATGATTAAATACTATTAATTATTTAATTAATTTAAATAAAAATTTTTATTTAAGTGATTATAATATTAGACATGAAACTTATGAACATTGATTACCAGTAGTATCCATCATATCCACAAAGCTAGAATTTAACCATATTTAACTTGTCTTCTTGGATTTTACTTTATTTTTTTTTTAAATTTACTCTTATAAGATATTTTTGTCATTTAACTTAGAATGTGTAATTCCGATACGATTAGTTCTGTATTGAAGTCAACAATAAATAGATACACTTCATTATAGAATTAATTACAAATTTCAACATTTGAATTTGTTTTATTTTTCTTATGAAAGATAAACTATTCATATATAAAACAAATCATCTACTATCAATAATAACAATTTCCTTTTCTTTGTTTTCATACTAATAACAAAAGAATTATTAATAACAAAATTTTTTTGATTATATGGAGAAAAATAATTATTTCTATGATAGTTGATAATGATACTTAAATAATTTTATAAACATATTTTTCTGAAAAACAAAAAAAAAGGGATAATTAAATCTGTATATTTAGAAGTGACTTTTTTCACTCGTTTCTATTTTGAATGAAACATGTACTGATAATCACCTTCAAAAAAAGCTGAGTCTTTTAAAAACTGAAAACGTTTCTCTGAATGCTTTATGTTAGAGTTTAAGTTTCTATTTGTAAGTCTGTCAAAATCTAGTCGCTTCTTAAAAACCCATATATATATATATATACTATAAAAACAAGCTTCAGTGGAATTTTTTGTCATAAAAACCCAATTTTTTATTAGAAGGAATTCAAATTTTTGCATTATTATTCTATGAATTAAACTTTATTTATTCATTAATCTAGTTAAGACTAAATTGGAAAGATTATTTTGTATTTTGATTTTGATTAAATGAAATATAGTCATCAATTTCTATTTTAATTTGAAATCGATAAATAAACAATAAAGTTTAATTCAAATGCTAATAATGGCTAATAAAAAGACATCTTAAAATATTAAATTCATATTCTTTCTTCTAAAAATTTCTCTAATTTTAACACTCAAACTTGCGACAATGTCTTGAAGTATTGAATATCTACCAGTTTTATACATTTCTTTCATCGATTTTATTTGATTGACTAATACTATCACGATATTTGATTTTCTAAATTAACTTCAATAATAAAATAATTTTTTCTTTAAGAAAAGCATTTTGTTTTTATTGAAAAAGTACATCTATTCAATATATAATATAATCAATAATGAACAAAATAATATAAGTTAAATTGTTTATTAATATATATTTAAATGAATTTTATAAAACATATTTTTTTATTTATAATTACTATGTCTTGCTCTTTGTTATAGATGAACGTGAATTCCGGAAACAAGAATTCTATATTCCTCGAACAAATATTTGTTCAAAGAAATCTTTTTCGAAATATTCGACAGTATGTAAATTTTATATCATATTTATTTAATAGAAAAAAATGTTTGTAAATCGAATGAAAATAAAATGAAGTTGACGAAAATTTCATCAAGATGATAAATCTATTTTTATCTTCATTTTTATGATTTATATATTTTCTTTATTAGTAAAACACCATGTTGGTCAAAGCATCAATCATTACTAAATGTATGTGCAGTTCTTATATTCACAGGCTTATTAATGACTGTTGGCATATTAAATGTTTATTTCACTTCACCAAAAGAATCAAGTATGTCATTTCGATTTTTTATCATTAAAATAAAATTATAATATTAAAATTCTAGCAGAAAATCAGAAGCAAAACATTTCTCATAATTTAATAAAGAAAATTAATTTTATTTTAAGATATAAAATATCATTTGACTATTTCTATATTTAAAAGTATATAATAAAAACTTTAATAATCGCATAATGTATAAAAATGTAGAATATATACAATTAATATTTCATAGATACTCTCTATCAAAATTTTTCTAATTTATTATAAAAATAAAATAAACTTTCAATAACAATTAATCTTTAAAAGACAAAGATAATAATTTTATTATAATATGTTAATGGTATTATAGTAATATCTAAAAATTTATTTATCTTCAGAATAAGAAAAGGATGGCAGGGCATTCGTCAATGGCGAAAGTTTTATTGGCAAGATTCCAGAACCTCGATCAGTATAATATCTTAGATTAAATAATAAGATTACTTAATATATAGAAAATCTATAGTTTCTTAAAATACGCTTTTATTTGGAATCTTCTGAAAGTAATCTGTCCAAAATAATATTTCATAAACTTACTATAATAAGTTGTAAAAGTTCTAATCAATATTTCATTTGTCTTGTTTAGATACAATATGTAAGTTTGACTTCGAAAGAACTGGTAGACGTACAATTGGCTATGATTCGCATCCGCGACATGTTGCTATTGGTATTTTCAACAAGAATGGTCATCTTGATATTGTTGTTGCTAATCCTGGTAGTGATAATATTGGAATATTTTTTGGTTATGGAAATGGAACATTTCATAATCAAATTCCATATTCAACTGGATTTAAATCTCAACCATATTCAACTGCCATTGGAGATTTTAATAATGATAATCAATCTGATATTGTTGTGGCTCATTATGGTACAAATAGTATAGGTGTACTTCTTGGATATGGAAATCGAACTTTTCAAAATCAAATTATAACTTCACTAGGTTCCAATCGTCCTTTATCATTAACTACTGGAGACTTCAATAATGATAATCAATTAGATATTGCTCTAGTTAGTTATGGTACATCAAATGTAATTATATTACAAGGATTTAATAATGGATCATTTCAAATTGAAAGATATTATTATATGGGCTACGATTCTATTCCATATTCAATTATCATTAATGATTTTAATAATGATAAGAATATTGATATTGCCATTGTTAATTATGGTACTAGTGAATTAGTTATAATTCTCACCAAAGAAAATAAAACTTCTTTAATTCATAAATATTCAACTGGTAATAATTCTCATCCATGTTCTCTTGCTACTGGAGATTTTAACAATGATAATAGATTAGATATTGTTGTTGCTAATTCTGCTAGTAACAATATTGGAATATTTCTTGGAAATGATAATGGAACTTTTACAAACATAATGTTATATTCAACTGGAGTTAATTCTCATCCAAAGTTTATTGTTGTTAATGATTTAAACAATGATGCTAAACTTGATATTATTGTTATTGATTCAAATAATAATAATGTAATTATATTTGAAGGAAATGGAAATGGAAATTTCTCAATTCTAACAATACATTCAACTGGTTATAATTCTGATCCATGTTCAATCGTTGTCAGCGATTTTGATAATGATAATAAATCAGATATTGTTATCTCTAATAATGGCACTAACAATATTCTTGTGCTGACGGCATATGACATTTATCCAGTTACAAATCAAACAACGTATACAACCGGTATAGATTCCCAACCAATATCTGTTACTGTTGGTGATTTCAATAATGATAATTTTTCAGATATTGTTGTTGCTAACTCTAAGACGGATAATGTTGGTTTATTTATCAATCTTGGTAATGGAACTTTCGGAAAGCAAAAAATAATTTATTATGAAAATGATTCTTCTCCCAACTTCGTTGCTGTAAATGATATCAATAACGATAATCAATTTGATATTATAATAATCTTGAATACGATAAATGAAATACGTATTTTACTTGGATATGGAAATGGTAGCTTTAGGATTGGTGATTCATATTCAACTGGAAAAAAGTCTAGTCCGAAATCGATCGCTGTCGGAGATTTGAACAATGATAACAATCTTGATATTGTTGTCGCTAACTATGGTAGTGATAGTATAGGTATACTGTTCGGATATGGTGATGGAACTTTTACAAATATTACTACATATTTAAATGAGATCGTTTTTTCTCCCATACGAGTCATTCTAAATGATATGAATAATGATAATATACTAGATATTGTCGCATGTGACTACTTTCGTGGTGGCATTGCTATACTATTGGGACATGGTAATGGTTCTTTTTGGAACTTATCGATAATTCCAACTGATGATGATCTTCCACGTCATATGGCTATTGGTGATTTAAATAATGATCAACAATTAGATATTATCTATACAAGTCCTTTACTTTCTAATATAGGCATACTTTTGGGATATGGCAATGGAAGATTTGAAAAAAGAACCAAAATTTCTAGTGAAAGTGGGTCTGAGCCATATTCTGTCATGCTTGATCATTTTAATAATGATACATTTCTTGATATGGCAGTAACTTATGCATATGGTTTTAATATAGATCTATTTTTTGGACTTGGAAATGGATCTTTTGCAAGACAAAAGACATTTTCAACTGGATATAATTCTTCTCCCCGCTCTATTGTTTCTAGTGACTTAAACAATGATAATCAATTGGATATTGTTGTTGCTAACAGAGATACAAATGATATTGGTGTATTTCTCATACATTATGAAGCAGATTTTGCATATGAAACAAATTATTTTACTGGTTCAGGTCCACATCCATATTCTGTTGCTATTGGTCATTTTGATAAAGTTAATCAATCATATGTTGTTGTTGCTAATTCAGGCAATGATAACATACAATTACTTTTTAATTATAACACTAAAACTTTTAAAAGTACTATAACATATTCGACGGGATTTGGTTCTTCTCCACAATTTGTTACTGTTACTGATCTGAATAGAGATAATCAATCAGATATTGTTGTTGCTAACAGCAGAAATAACACTATTAATGTACTTTTTGGATATGCTAATGGAACATTTGGTACACTAAGCACATATTCAACTAATTCTAATTCATTTCCTAACTCAATTGCAGTAGGTGATTTTAATGAAGATAATTGGCAAGATATTGTTGTTGCCAATTATGGTACAAACAATCTAGCTGTATTTCTTGGATTCGATTATGCAATCTTTACAAATCAAACTATTCGAATACCTGGATCTATTTCGACTCCTTTTTCTATTGTTACAGGTGATTTCAATAACGATCATATCTGTGACATTGTAGTCACTAAAGCACAATCGAACAGTGTAGGTATATATTTAGGATATGGAAATGGAACATTTATAGTAGAAAGATCTGTTTCAACTAGATATTCACCAAGTTCAATGGTAATTGAAGATTTCAATGGTGATAATCAAATCGATTTCATTGTCACTTATAGAGAAGATAATAGAATAGGTATATTTTTGGGATATGGAAACGGAAGTTTTCAACCTCAAATAATTTATTCTACGGGTGATTCATCTTTTCCTTGTTCAGTGGCTGTTGGGGATTTCAATAAGGACAATATCTTAGACATAGTTGTTGCCAATCGTGATAGTAACAATATAGGTATATTTATAGGATATGGTAATGGAACATTTACGGAGCAAATAACATATTTTACATCTAATAATTCTTCTCCAACACGAGTGACTGTTGGTGATCTCAATGGTGACACAATCTTAGACATTGTTGTTACCAATTATAATCAGAACAATATAGGAATATTTTTTGGATATGGTAATGGTAGTTTTAGAGATATGATCAAACTTTTCACTGGTGAAAATTCTGGACCATTTTCGATTGGTATTGCAGATCTTAACAATGATAAGTTAATGGATATTGCATTTATTAATGGTAAAGGTGAGAATGTTGGTTTATTTTTCGGTTATGGCAATGGTACTTTTTCCCCACAAAAAATATACTATACTAGTTCTCAATCGGATTTGCGTTTAATCTTTATTCATGATTTAAATAATGATACAATACTTGATATTATTGTTTCTGATTATGGTCATGGGAATGGTAATATAGGTGTATTTTATGGATATGGTGAAGGAAATTTCACAAGACTAAAGACTTATTCAACTGGCTGGAATTCTAATCCCCTTTCAATTGCAGCTTGTGATTTTAATAATGATAATCAATTAGATCTTGCTATTACTTATCAAAATAAAGATAGTATTGGTATAATGCTTCGACATAAAAGTGAACCATTCACAACATCAATATTACTTTCAACTGATAACAATTCTCATCCAAAATCAGTTGCTGTTGATGATTTTAACAATGATAATCATTTGGATATTGCAGTTTCTAATTCTGGTACTAACAATATTGGTATTTTCTTAGGTTATGGTAATGGAACATTTTCTCAACAAAAAACTTATCCATTTGAGAATAATTCTGAACCGGTATCAATTGCTGTTGGTGATTTTAACAATGATAATCATACAGATATTGCTGTTGTTAATTCAAAGACAAGTAGTATTGTTATATTTCGTGGATATGGAAATGGTACTTTTACTGTTTTGAAAAATTATTCAACTGGTATTCAATCTTTTCCATCTTCGATTGCAGTGAAAGATATGAATAAAGATAATTATTTAGACATGGTAGTGACTAATTTTGCTAGCAATGAATTCATTGTATTCATAGGAACTGGGAATGGAACTTTCTTAGAATCAGGATGGTATTCTCTTGGTTATAATGCTCGTCCACAATCAGTGACTATTGGAGATATTAATAATGATAATTTGCTTGACATTGTTGTTGCAAATTATGAAACAAATTATGTAGAAATTCGTTTACAAACATGTTAAGTTTTTCTTGCTTAACTTAAGTATTTGTTTTTCATTGGTATTACCTTGTTTTGATAATATAATTGCATATATTGGAAAAAAGTTTTTGATGTTTAAAATTATTTTTAAGATATTCCTCTGAAGAACTGATTTTAGTCGAGGTACGTTCAAATGGTGTGAAATATTCAGAATATGTTGAGGTAGTAATGATGAGACTATGATAGAATTTTTATCTCTGTCATATGACATCTGACAGTGATATTGATCAAACAAAGACAATGAATAGCTCATTTGATATGGGAATATTCTTTGTCCGATCTGATTTAATGTATTAAAATTTTTTTTGAAAGAGCATGGCAGAATGTATCGCCTACCAGAGTCTTTCTTAAAATTTCTTACTCTTGAGGCGGAAAAAAAGGACCACAAGTTCAATGACCTATATTAATGTTTATATCTAATAAAAATAAAACGTAATTGAAAAAAGAACTTCAATAAGCAGTGCATCTTGACATGCTTTTTCAATCAAAAACAAATTTTCATAAATTGAACGACTCTGAATATTGAATATTAGGAAACATGATCTAAAAAGTCTAAACTGAGAAAAATTAAAATAGACTTTTTTTTTCTTTGAAAAAAGTCTGTTTTCTTGAGGGTGATTACAAAAATCATCGAAATTCTTCATCTTCAAGTTCTGACGAAAATTGATTTGTATTCAGGAGAGAATGCTCAATCACTAATTTTATCTGTGAGTTTTCATTTGATATTCATTAAGAACACATTTTATTGATAATTAGTAATAAGTATAGAAAATTTATAAATATTCATGTATCAAACTGAACTGTGTAAGTTTTATTTCAAACGAGTAATATTAGTCGACTTAGTTAAATTCTCTAATATTCGTTTCCGACAAGATAGGTTTTGTATATTATTGAAAGATATAATAAAATCATGTAATTGTCGCTCTTTGAACTTAAATCGAACAAGGTTATAGATTGATCAGAATAATTAACAATTTGAATGTTTTCCCCTTTTGTACTAGGCTCATTCTATTGTATTATGTTTACAGAAGAATTATTAAATATTTTTCTTCTAACTATTCGCTCTTATCATACAATCTATAAAATGCCAGAACATTTTAAACAGCCTGATTTTCGCAATTTTAAAACAATTACAATATTATTTCATTGTATTCATGTTATTAAACGTCTATAATTAATTAACTCTATACGAATGGTGGGACAAATATGTCTCACTCCATTTTCAATAAAGAAAAAAGTGTTTTGTTTATATTAAACTATTGGATCTACAAGAACATATAGGTCATAGATAACTCAATTGGTCATCTAATTATTTGTCTTCTTTTTCGTTCTTGCTCTAATGCAGATTCTTTGAAAATGTTTTCTATTCTAACCTGGAGGGTGAAGTGATGTCATGACTTCTTTTGTCTAACTCTTATCTTCTGAGAGTGTTTCTACAATTTATTGTACTTTGATATGAATATGATTCTGTTGTAATTGACGAATTTTATTTATTCTTCAAATTAACAATGAAATACATTTGTCTCTGAAAAAAAGACATGAGGATTTATTTACTGTAGCACAAAGAAGTGGAAGTTAGATTCAATATTGAATATCTGAACTGCAAAATAGCTTTCCATATAAAAGAAGAGGGAAATGGTTTTTTTTTTTCATAATTATCAGATTTTTATGTAATCAATTCGAGCTTTAAATTAGAATTTAAAAAAATGATAAAGGAATTAATTTTTCACTAAAAAGAATTTCATTTTCAAAGAATGAAACTGTTTTTCCTTGAATCAGTTGTATTCAAATTATACTTAAATTAATGAGAAAATAATGTATGCAAGCTGATCGAAATATAATGGAACAAGAACATTTTTTTCAGCCTTGTTTTTCCTTATAGATAGTTGTTCGATCTCATATTTAAGCTACATATACTACGTAGATGATAATATTGAAAGAAAGAGTCTTTTATCAGTCTTTAGTTATCAGAATGCAGTTTTATTGTGATGTTTTGTGTCGATATATTGGTTTGTTTGCATCAAAGCATATAACTAGAATCATTTGAATTCTATTAATGTTTATGATATTTCAGATCTGCTGTTTAGAAAATGACTCAAAAATGAAATATAATTAAACAAAACATTTACTTCAATTAAACAACAATGAATCTATATGACATTCATCGAACTCAATCAGCATTACTAAAGTATTTCTCAACAGTCATTATGACTTCGTTGTCAGGATCAAAACTCTTGTCACAGAGGAGTTTTGTCAAATTTATAAATAAGTATTAATCACAAGGTATAATATTCGAAGAATAGACAGAGTCATGCAGTTTGGGGATGCAGATATCACCCTCTCTATTTTCTAAATATTATACTCAGTGACTAGCACTTGTTTTGCAAATTTGAAGAAGTTTCCTTACGGTAACAGTTTTAACTTTAACGACAGAGTGATAACGACTATAGAAAAATATTTAAGTGATGTTAATATAGGGATTCATGTTTAATGGAATAAATAGTTTATGTGATCATAGGCGATGTGTGGTTATTACTAGTAAAGATTAATATATTCAATAAATGCAGCAGTTATTTATGTATTGTTTTTTCAATAAATGAGATTTGAAGAGACTACTATGAGTTACAATATTTAACTCAATGAGAACTACTTGATATCTATTATTGATATATATCAAAATTGAAAGTAAACTTAAAATAATATATCTCATTTGTATAAGATCATGGAACTTTTAATCGTTTCCACACAAAAGAGATATTTAAAAGTTGATATAAATGTATTTCTATTGATCTATTAAAATAACTTATTTAGATCTTCTTGTTATTAGAGTTCATTTTATATTACTATGTTTCTTTTCTGAAACGTCTATTTTTTGACTTTGATGCATAAATATATATAATCGTACTTTTCATTTTTACAGTTTGTAAGAGCTACTATAATTGGACTGACGAAGACTTAGTTACAATTAATTTTCATTAATAGGTTTTTCAATTTGATTAGATTCATAATTATCGATCATTGAGAAAACAATCTATTTATCTTGTATTTTCTTAAAACTAACTGCTTTCATTTTTGACTGAAATTTATTTTTTTTGAAATTAATTTGAACGAGTTAAAGTTAACTATCATCTATTTGATGTCTCAAGTCGCTCAGTAATGAAATGTTGTATCTGATATTTGATCAAATATCTCTCAATAATATGTATTATGCACTCTACAGCATCAACATTTATTTTAATTGTTTCACTAATAATATCATTATAGCATATATTGATGTCTTCAGAAATTATAATGTAAAATAACAAAAAACTTTTTTTCTATAATATGAAGACTCTAAGTTCGTCTTTTTGCTATCGACTGTAGAGAATTGAGTAGAGTTTTTCTGAAAATGAAAGTCATCTTGAATATAATCTAAACTAATGGATAAATTATAATTATAATCCTCAAACATATTCAAATAAAAAATGAAGTTACGAATCGTTTGAATTAGACATAGATCGAAAACACAGAATATAATTTTAAAAAATTAACCAACATCATAGAGATCAAAAGTCAAATTAAAGAAGTTGATGGAAACACATAGTATAATCAATTTTGTTAGAGTTATTCTCAGAAGAATAGCGAGAGCTTCATTAATACATTTCAATCGAATTGCATTGTGTCTCTTTGATTAAAATGTATTTTAGTCAAACAAACTTATTTACTCAAAATCGATCGATTAGATTTATTTGTTGGTCTTTGTTTTTTTAATCTTAATGAAATATCACATAAACTGGTGAACACTGACATTCATTCTCATTTTCATTTTTTACACATCTTCTATGTTACTTTCACTTTTGTGCATCTTACTAAATATGTAATGGAACAGCTCCGATATTCTATTATGCATAAGTTCGAACGACAAACATGTTTGTGATATTTGGTATTCGTTATATGTTAAATGCCTAGATGAAAAAAAAGGAAAGCTTTAAAATCTAATTTCATTTTTTTTATTATTGCAGAAACGATTATACGTTGTTTCGTATAGTAGCTTCGTAAAATGATATGCACCATGTATTGAGGAATGGCTACAGTTAATAAGCTATATATGAGTATGAAAAAAATAGGGAAAAATTAATGAAGCATGGAAGCAATGTACATAATGCGTTTTTTATTGTATACAACATATTTAGTAGTTGTGCAAGAACAAATCAGCGTTTATGTTTTTTCCGTTTTTTAGTAAAATGATTTTTTACCTTCACAAGCTCTATTTATTTCAAAGATAAATAGTCATTATCCGAGGTTCTATTAATAAAAATGTTATTCTAACACAAAATTATTTCATACTAGAAAAAAATAAAATACATGCATATGTTGAAATAATTCCAGAACAAAACAGATAGAGTGATATAGTTTTCATAATGAAATTAATAGCTGAGTGTTCTATATATTGATCAAAAATTCCACGAAGGTCTATATAAAAGTAATGCATTATTTTATTATATTCGCAGTAAGATCTAGCATTGCGTCATATTAGATGAAATATTTAACAAGCTATTTTCGCAGTTTTCTAGTATTCATACAAAACCTTTTATTGGTTTTGATTCCATTAATGATGTACAGACTCTTTTTTAGATTTCGCAGCATGCACTACAAAAGTTTCTTTGAGTTCTTTGTGTTCGAGTTTTTCCTTTGTAACTAATACACTCTAAAAGAAATAGGTAGCTTTCTGAATTCTGTAAAAAGGTTTCGTTAGTGTCTCGAAGACTTAAAAACGGTTGTTAAAATCTATGAAACGCTGAAAGGATCGAAACATCTACTAAGAAACGTTTTTTTAAGATCTCAAAGAGAATCATTATATTTACTAGGCAATTCTTTTTTCTCTGTGCGGAGTTTAAAAAAACGTTTCTTAGAAGATGTTTCAGTTTGTATGCTCTCGTTCAGTTTTTTTCAATGTTTCCTGGATTTTAACAAACGTTTTTAAGTCTTTGGAAGTATTTTGAAGGTTTTAGCCATCTACGAAGCCTTTTTACAAGGTTCAGGATACTATCTATTTCGTTTAGAGTGCAGTGAATAGAGATATGTATGACTAATGCCGATCCCGGTTTCGATAGCCTGGACTGGGATTAAAAAAATGAAGCTTCACTGGAAACGAGCCTAGAAAAAAACATTACCGTGATTGGAATTCGAATGTGAGATTATATGATATCTTTGATTTCGTCATTTTTCAAGTATAGTTTTTCGTGCATCATGAATCAATTTTTTTGTGAACTTACTATCTTGTGGTACAAAAAGAAAACACATTATCATCAGAGATATGCTGCTCTAATCCTGATCTCGACCATCGGAATCGATCTGAAGTTTATTCTAAAATATTCCATGATTTTAAACAAATTATCTAATAAGTTATATGAATCAGAACAAAATTTAAGGAAAATAGATAGAAATGAAGTCAAAAAATACTACTACCCATGGAAAAAAAAATTTGAGAAAACCGCGGTTTTGCTCAGAAGCACCGCGGTGCCATTCGAATCACCGCGGTAATCCGCGGTTTTCCATGAACGCGGTATGAAAAATCGCGGTGCGCTCGAACATAACCGCGGTTTCGGTTACCGCGGTTATTAGCAGTATTTAAAACCGCTATGTGTTCGGTGGATAACCGCGGTTTGGGATACTGCGGTTATTAG
>JAJEKB010020049.1:141042-159303 GCA_022393335.1 Macrotrachela quadricornifera
TTCTCCGGCAAGCACTGCCGCTAGGTCGTCAGCGAAAAAGAACGACATAGCACTCGACAAGAAGTCACCCATGTCGCTATGGTATGTGATAAATAGTGTCGGTGTGAAACTCGAGCCCTGCGGACCACCCCGCTGAATCGAAAACCACCTTGATCTTTTTCCATTTATCTCAATAGTACCACGACGATCAACGAGCCACGCTCTAATCCAATTCACATACGCATGTGGGATTCCCATTCTTGTTAGTTTCCCCAAACACCCATCAAACCATAATTGATCAAACGCACTTTTGAAGTCCACAAAAACTGTGGCTACTGGCGAGCTATTAGACATATACGAGGATATTTGCTCGATAAGTAAAAGAACCCTTGTTTGTAGACGATGTTTCGCTCGAAAACCGGATTGATTGTCTGGCAGGATCCCTCGGTCTCTCAGAACCTGTAGAAATCGATCCAGGAAGAGTCTTTCTTGGACCTTAAGAAATGAATCCAGCAACGAAATCGGCCTCGTTTGATCCGGCAAGCAAATTGAATTCTGTTTAGCCAAGAGAATCATCCTCACTTCTTTGAATTTTTGCGGCAAAAAACAAGTAGCAAATGAGTAGTTATATAAACGAACGAAGATATGCCAGTAGTTCCGAGGCATCTGCTCCAGCATAAACGGTGACAGGCCATGTATGTCACAAGAACGCTTCTTCTTTCTTCTCGCTAACGATTTAATAACTTCCGGATAAGTTACTTCCGGGATTAAATCACATGCATTATCCCACTGAATCAATGGGGAGTCCACATACGGGTGGGGTCGATAAACCAACGGTTCTCCGAATAACTGCTCATAGTGATTAGCAGCTAATTCAGCCATAATCTGTGGGTCTTTAGCTGTTTCTCCGGTTAAAGTAAGAAAACCACTTAACGAAGAGGTTGAGGCCCGAAAATGTCTCTTAGTCTTACTCCAAAATAGCTTAGAGCCTTCACCTGGCTTATGTCTTTCCTTTAACTGCTTTGCGAGCTGTTCTTGTTGGAATTTCTTCAGTTGAAAACGTGCATGGTTTCTAAGTATTCGTGCTTCATATCGAAGAATAATGTCCCCTTTTCGTTTTGCTTTCAGGGCTAACGCTCGACTCTGTGCCAGCAAAGCAACTAGTGCTGGAGGAATTGCTGAACGAGCTAGCTTGAGAGGAAAGAAAAATGTGCATCGGGCGGCCAATAAGGACAAAAATGAGATAAATTGTTCATAAGTATCATCATAGTGCCCGTAACCCCACTGCTTTTCCCAGTACGCGAATGTGTATGAAAGAGCTAAAGAAAAAACATCCCAAGACGTTTGACATCCTTCGCTATCATCTTTTCCGTCGCAAGCCAGCATACAGAAGAGAGGCTTATGATCACTTGTGGTTGGATCTTCGCACGCTTGAACTGTAACGTTCACTCCAGCAGCCAGTGCATAATCGATAACCCGGTCGGAACGAAGAGAGGTATTCGAATCCGGCACGTACGGGCCGACGGCAACACTATCCATCCACTCTAGAAAATGCTTAGCTTTATCACCATCGTCTTCTAAATCCACATTAAAATCTCCCATAATGACGCAGCGGGATGTGACGAATGGAGAGATGTCCTCCCACTTCCAGCTTTTACTCTTCGGAGCATACATCGCTATTATTCGCATTGATTCTTCTAGATGTAGATCTAACACACAAACATTAGGAAGGGGACAATCCACTCTGGAAACCGAAATACCTGGACGAAACAATGTCAGAACGCCCCCATGTGCATTCTCTCCAGGCTGGTAAAAATATCTATACTTGGGAAATGAGGCGCCAATCAGCGAAAAATCTACACGACCAACTTCTCCGAGTATCATTATATCAAACCGGTATTTTGATGCTAAATCCAAAACTTCGGTCCATCTACGATCCAAACCCCGAACGTTAAAATGTAGAGTGTAAAGAAGCGAAAACGATTGTAACAACGTCGTTCTTTTAAATGGTAGCCATACATTAAAAAGATGATTGAGTGTAGGTGATGAGTGCCAATCCAGTATTATTTGCGAGAGTAGTGCATAGTCTTTCAGTGATAAAACGTTTCGAGCATTATTTAAAAAACAATTTGCTACAGTATCCAGCGTTAGATTATGTGCCATTGCGACTCTTACTCGGACTGTCTATTCCCACCTGACTTTGCAGCCCCGCTTTATATATATCGATACGATCCTTCCAGTATTTTTTCCAACTTTCACTTTTACCGGTACTCGGTTCATTAAAGGCTGTACAAATATTCAGCAACTCTTCAGATGTGATTCTTACATATTCCTTAAAAACATTTTGTAAAGAGTTCACCTTTCTTTCCAGATCTACAATCTTTTGCTCAGTAACTTCATTTTGTCTACATAGTTCATCTTTAATTTCTTGAAATGTTTCACGAGTTTTTTTTGACTCATCTTCTACTTTGACTAAGAGAACATCGAATTTTTTCGAAATTACATCTTCTATGTGGCTAAGACTCGTCCTCGCAAAAGTAGAGACAGGTTGCATTTTTTGAGCTTGACTGAGAGGAGGAAAATCTAACACAGATAAACGTGCTTTAGGGTATCCTATTCTGGTGGATGCTGCCTGAGAATAAGACAACATATTGCGTGTTAGCGCAGCGCGATAATCCCTTATCACGCTGCATTTAGCATCATCAGAGTTGTGATGATCACCGCAATGAATGCACTTTGATAGACCAGAGCATTGATGATTGGCCAAAATAGTATACTTTTCCCCACAAACTTTACATGTAGTTTCATTTTGTTGACTACAATTTTTTCGAAAATGACCTATCCCGCAGCAATTCGAGCAAATTAACACTTTTGCTTGAACGTAATACTCAACTACTTTAAATTTCATATGCATAGCCGAAATTACACCGGCTTCTAAAATTTCCGAACGAGACTTTGCTGATTTCAGCTCTATCTTAACGGCACGAACCGGCTGCTGGGCTTTATTTCTCAATCTAATTACCTCGACAACATCGTCAAACTGCTCTTTGATTTCCAAAACAAACTCATTCCAGTCGATATGAATGGGAACGGAGGGGAGGACAAGAGAGAGCTGAGGAGGAATAGATGGTACTTTTGTAGTGTACTGGAGACCTTGAATAGTTGGCGGCCAATTATTCGCATTATGAAGAAAAGAAAACGAATCAACATTTTCGACGAAGATGAGAATACGACATTCCTTGTTTCCCGACTGCGCTTTACGATAAGCTATTGTTTGTAGCGCAAAGGCATAAGTATCTTTCGCGAATTTAATAAGCTCTTCTACCACCTTTGTATCACGTACGTCTTGTGTGAAAATAACTGAGAATGGTGAAAAAGGGTAGCGTGTTGATGCAAATCGACAAGCTGCTTGTGACACTTGTTCATGTTCATTTATGTGTGTGGTATGATACGGAGGATCTAAGTTTTGTTGAACGTCTATTGTAGCAGGCTGTTTAACTGACACATTCTGTTGCTGAACATCCGCTCTGTGACGCTTAAATGCTAAATTACTCGAGTTAACTATTCGTGTGCGAAACTGTGGACGATTTTGGGGTTGGAGCTCTTTATCCGATGTACCACTCAAATCAACACGACCACGTTTTGAATTGACAGTAGGAGTAGAAGTGCTTGTTACATGAGTCATCGCTACACGAGGAGGAGGAGGAAAAAAATTATGCGATTGATATGTAAGAGTAGGAGGTTGTTGTGGTGCCGTGTAGGAATGTTGTACATTACTTGGAAGAGAAGCATAAGGCTGATAAGAAACGTTTGTTGCTGACGTCATTTGCATCGATTGTTGTACATCCGATTGTTGTTGTAAAAAAGACTGATGGCTAGTAGGTATCTGTTGGATTATTTGATAAATAGGATATTGTCGCTGATATATCATCGATGGTGAGTGATTATTGTATGACGTATTTGTCGAAACGATTTGTTGTTCATGTTGTATTGGTACCGATTCAGGGCAAATTGGAACATTGGTTAATGCAGTATACGTACGTTGGTTCGTATCCTCATAATACTCGTTATTTTCACTCTCACCCTGCTCTCCAAAAACTTGTTGCTGAGGATTTAAAAGAGAATTATCACTACTTGCCATTACTGACAAGCAGCAATAATAATAGAACGTGAGAGAAAAGAAAAAAAAAAATGCTATTACTTCAATGCGTCTAACCGCTATCACGTCAAGAAGAGGAATGAATAATCTCAATTATATAACATTCACATCATATTCATTAAAATGATGATTGCTCATAATATAATTCTATCTTCCAAAAGTGTCGAAGCTATTTTATTGGAAACGTCATATTTTGACTTCGGAAATCACTGAACTCATGCATGAATATTTTCATCTTCTACTCTTTCTCTTTTGTCTTCCTTCTTTTTTCCTTTCTCTTTTTCTTCTCTTTTATTTTTGCTTTCTTCCTTTCACGTGCTTCGCTTTGTTTGTTCTCATAAGACTGTCTTAATACCCGCATATGATGGCCAACACTTAGTGCAATAGTAGTTAGCTGCTATAAAACTCTTCGTATATATATATTGCTGCTTATTGCTTAAATATCATATTTTTCTTGATATTATCAAATAAGCATTAAAGTTTTACATTAAAAAATGATTAAAGAAAATCGATCTGAAGTTTCGATTGAAAGTATGATAAACATGGTACAGATGATATCTAACTGCGATTACTAAAACATCATTCAATAGAACTCGATGTAGCAAATTGAACGATGGAAATTTCAATCAAAAACAATGACATTTTATCCTTAGAAGAATTTGTTTTTGTCACACATTTATTTTTTTTTATTGGCACAATAGGATTTGAAATGAAAAGAACAAAAAAAAAAATTTAACAACAGACCATAACATCTGTATGATTGAAACTAATCTATTTGAAATAAATTAGCATGAATAGATAAAACAATATGCTCTCTATTTTAGAGTCTAAACCTCTTGGAATACATCTACTGTATCCGAGAGATAAACGTTTTATAGGAAGAAAAAGGGAAAAATAATTATTATAAAACTGGATATTTTATACAATAATTTAGTTACTTGTGTCAAAGCTGCTGTTGTGTGTCGCTTGTTGTTGTTTTTTTCTTTTATCGTCAATATAGATAGCACATGATTCTCATAAACATCGTCATGCGAAGGGACAGCGTGGAAATTATCCAGCCAAAAACAAGCGAAGAACGTAAAAAAGTGATATTTGTTATCGTTCTTATTGTATCCCAATCGGGTATATGTATTTCTACACTATTAATGATGAGGCGTGCTGAGTGAATCGAACGAAAAAAATTAACAGCCATTTAATATGTAGAGAAGAAAGATGCGAGTACTGTCATCGTTTCATCATGCGCACTGTACAGCAGTATAAATCAATCGAGTTTTTAGCTACAGAATTCGAGATAGAGGCACAACTAAATTTTCGATAACGACTTTGAACGGAGAACATTTATCGTTGAAAAATGAGAAATTAATAAATTCTATGCATCATTTAGTTACAAAGGTACATACAGTGCTCTATTTTAACACTGTATGTCTCTTTGTAATGAAATAACGCGTAGAGTTCATCCACCGCTCATTTTGAAACAATAAGTACTTCTGTACGAATTCATTGTTAAAAATCTAGTCCTTCCCCTACGTCAACTTTTGTAGCTAAATACTGAGTCTCGTTAATATTTTCATGCCATTTTGATTTGACTAATGAAACTCTATTATAAAATTATAGCTACATAATTTAATCAACTTTTTAAAATAAATAGTTTCTAAGAAAGTTCTTAATCTATTTATGTCACATGTGGTTCGAAGTAGTTTTTATTCAATAAAGCACCTATAATCCTAAAGAACAACTTTGATATTTTTGAACTACACCACTGATAGAAACAACATGAATGCTGCAAGGATTCACCATTCTTTCCTGAGGAAAGGGCAAAGTCCTGGGACTACTCTTTTATTGTCAAAATGATGACTATATATATATGAAGAGGCTACGATAAAACCAATCACATCAGAAAGAGGACATCTATGAACGAACTAGGAAAATCCAGTGACATTGAACATAAAACATAATGACAGGAGGAAATCTCTGAACAATATCAAGAGAAGAGAAATATTTAAATGGTATAGAGAAAAGAAAGGAAGAAGTATCTAATATAAGAATCTTAAATATTGAAAGGATTCAAAGCAAGATTTTATGAAGATTCTTAGTAATTATCCCTTACTTTTAGATGAGAACCTTGTCAGAATTTTAATAAATTCAAATTGAAAATAAAACTTTCTTATCCTATATTGCAGGATTTCTTTGGGCTTCTACAAGGATGCTACCAGATTATTTGACAGAATTCTTTCAGGAATTTTTTAGTGAGAACTAAAGAGGAATGAACATCTAGAGTATCGATTTCTAGATGCTCATTTTACCCGATTGGTGGATTCTTCTCATACTTCCTAAGCAATGAAGAGTTGCTGAACAGTCGTAATCACAACGCATGAACTATTCTATAACATTTCTAAGAACATATTTGATTGTATCCGCTAAGAAAAGATTTACAAGTGTTTTATCTTATTGGAACCTCGACAAATATTACTTGTATCAATATCTTATCAACTTTCGTCTGAGCTTATAGCGATGAGACAATTAGACTTTTCCATTTTTACGAGTAGCACTGATCGCTATAATCTTTGTCACCTTTATTTTTGTAAGAATTGAATGAATAATTACAAGTTTCACCGAAGATTCGTAGGAACTGAATAAAATCCAATATGGAAAGTATGTTTCTTCTTATCACAAATAACCCATGTGATTCGAACCGGACAAAAACCGCCAGTAAACCGTCGGTTGACCGTCCGGTATAATGTGCGCTATACTGGCGGTATACCGCCGGTTTTTTTTGAAAATAAAACATCGTAATAGCTTATGTTTAAACCGCTAAATATTTTTAAAGTCTGTTAAAACTCTCAAAATCGCTCTGCTTTCGATGACACTGTATATTGTCGATGCGCTTGAGCTACCTGTACCAGCCACAGAGCACAAATTGGTCCCAATCTCGAAATAATTTTTCTATTAAAGAGGGCGCTGCAAAATATTTAATAAGTAAAATATATGAAAAACCGGTTTCTTTCTCAGTAATTATGAATTTTATTTATTAAAACATTGCGATTCTGATAGAAAAGAGCCTTTGTGAGCGTTTACAATGAGAACCGGAGAGTTTAAGAGCTACCGCCAGTAAATCGTCGGTATATCGTCGGTATTTTCAAATAACGCGGTATACCGGCGGTACCAAGAATAAATGTGCAACATGGGAAGCAAATCAAACGCTTGTTTTTAACATAAGTATCTATCTTAAGAATTGGGTTATTGTTGTTAACAATCAAGTGAAAGTAATTACAATTTAATTTCAACACTAATTAAAGTAAAATAACTCATGAGTAAAAGAGCATAATGGACTAAATATATCTATGATCAATAATAGAAATTGATAGAAATAAATATTCATTTCGAAGAGAAATAAATCAATCAAAAGAAAATTGATGATGAATCAAATATTAAAATATTATCCTTTAATCTGAAATCAATTTTTAGTTCATCGATTGCTATACGATCGAAACATTTAATAGCGATATTTTCACTGTCTAAAACAAGTCTTTGTTTTAGGTAGTCTTTGCAAAACTTTGTATTCCTTGTTCTCATCAAATGTTTGATTGAAATTTGTGAAATCAGTTTGACCGAAATGCAGACGATGTCAGCAACAAATTCGAGCATTATCACCTTGGATTCGTGCAGGAACATGTTACAAGTACAACTCATCGAGTTCTATCTAATGGTACGGTTAGATTTTTCAAATTCTCACCAGTCTATCTACAGCCCAAAAATTACACATTGAGTTATAGAAAATCTGAGCATACTATTAGATAGAGTTCGTCAAGTTGTGTTTGAAACGCTTGGAATATGTTTCTAAATGATTTCGGAATGGATTTGATCATATATGGTGCAAACTTCATCTATATGAAACGAGATCCATTATGAACTACCAGTAAGAGAAAGGGTGAAAGTGCAACTTTAACTGTATATACTATACGATACTGGATAAGTACACAGATTATCCTTAATTTTTTTTTGTTGGATTTCAATCAAAATTGATGAACAAAGTTGAATAAAGTTTTTAATTTCAAAATCACATCGAGGTTATTTGAATAAATTTTCTTGCATACATGTTCTTGCACAACGAAATAGTTTAACATATAATCATATAATTTGCAAAAAATTACCGGTGAATGTTCTTAAAAGAATTCGAGCTTTATTATGCATTTGTTCTATAAGTATAATTTTCAAACATAATTCATTTTCTCTCTCGCCATATGTATATAAATAGATTTTATTCATGTGCATAAAAAAAAAAACTTGAAAATAATTTAATGTTCTTTAAGTACAATATTTCAGATTCTATCGTAAGTGAAAGCAAACAAATTGATCATTTACCTTTCAAATTCTAACTGATTTAATAGATCCACATTTCGTATTCTCGGTAGTAGTCTATACATGATGCGTATGAACATCGTTCATTTTTTGTTGATGATGCTTGTTTCATCAGTATATGGTTCTCATTTTCGTGGTGGTATTATTTCATGGTTAGTAAAGTTATTCTTATGGTTTTTTTTTGAAATAAAATTGTTTTTACAGGCGTCCCTTAGATAATGTACCATCTGGTAGTACAGTTCAAATTCAAGTTCATCAACGATATTCATGGCGTCGAGGATCAAATCCATGTACGGATACAACTATAGCTAGTAGTGGTCTTCTTGTATCCAGTTCTACACTTACTTGTTATACAGGTTCATGTTCCACTTCAGGTTGGGGTAGTGGAGTAACGACAAATGTTTATTGTACTGATTATAGTGTCGGAATGGATCTTAGTTCTGGTGAACGATATGATACATTCACATTAGCATTAGGTACATCGATTAGTGTTGGTTTTTATTCTGCTGCTTGGCTATCTAATCTAGCTATTGGGGGTGATAGTAGTTGGTATGTTATTAATCGACTTAGTACAGTTCTTCGACCTGATGGTTATATCAATACAAGTCCAGTCGCTACAACACTTCCAGTTATCTATAAAGCTGCTAATGTACAACATATTCATGTTGTTCAAATGTCAGATGGAGATGCTGGAGATATATTAAAATGTCGATGGTCTGTTGGAACAACAGCAAATATTAATTCATATAATGAATGTGGAGGAGTTTGTTCAGGAGTACCAGGTGCTACTTTATCTACCAATAATTGTACATTAACATTTACATTATCATTAGTTAATATATTCTATGCAGTAGCTTTACAAATAGAAGATTATTATTCATCATCATCAACAACTCCAATGAGTTCTGTACCTATACAATTTCTTTTTTATTCATATTCTGCACCAAGTGGTTGTAGTACTCCACCAGCTATTATTGGAACTCGTCCTAATCGAGGTTCATTTTAATTTTATTCTATTAAAAACAACTTCTATTTTCTTATTTAGCTTGTATTGGTACACCAATTGGTTCTAATATTACTGAATATGTTATTGCTGAAGTATATTGTTCAGGAAAAACTATTGTGGATTTTGTGACAAGTTCACCTGTTGGTATGAAAAAGAGTACTATTATAAATCTTGGTTCAAGTTTGTTCAATTTACTTTTTTTATTTTCAAATACTGAATCTTATTTTTAGATATATATCAAATTAGTCTTAATTGGATTCCACAAGCAAATCAATATGGACCACAAGGTTTTTGTGCTGGAGCAATTGATAATACAGATGTTCAATCTGATCAATGGTGTATTACATTCTTAGTTGGATTTGAATCACCTAATTTAATTCCCACAACAACTATACAAGGAACAGCTTCACCAATAGGTACTACTTTTGCTAATCAAACTATTTTTTCTATTCAAGGTAAAATAAATAATACAGATTAGAATTTTATCTTTAAATTAATTTTTTTCAGCTACACGACAAGTAAATCGTCCAACACGAAATGGTACATATGTTTATTTTAATGATGCAACAATAGGTACAGTTGTTTATTCAATGGATTGTGGTTGGCATCCAAATGTATTATATACTGGTAGAACAATTGTTTTCTATGTTCTATCTCCACCTTGGATTCCTGGACATTCATATTATATCACATTCGATAGCGGTAAGAATATATCATGGTTTTCTTTTTATTAATCAAATCTTAATTAATGATAATATAGGTGTAGCAAGTGGTACTGAATTTTGTGGTAAATAATAAATTGATTTAAAATCTTTCATATAAATAAAATAAAAATATTATAGGACCTGAATCATCACCAATAAGTGATCCTAATTTTTGGCCATTTGATATTTGGGATCCTGGTCTTTCATCAACAACAACAACGACAACTACTCCACCAACAATGGGTACAATTACAACACGACAGATTTCAACTACTACTATCAATACTATTGTTAGTTGAATATAGAGAAGATTTAATATTTCATCTTAAATTTCATTTATAATAGTTAACTACAACAGGTATTGTACTTACTACAACATTTATTAATACAACAATATCAACAACTTCAACAACAACAACAACAGAGAGCACTACAACAGGTAAATAATTTCAAATAAATTTTATTAAATAACAAAATTTCTTTTAGTTATCATAACAAGTACAACACTAATTTCAACAACAACATTACCATCTGTCAATGTTATGTATCCTAAAGATATGGTAATTAATGAGCAAAATATAACTCATATTTCAACTGTATTCTAGGAGAAAGTATGTGAACAACCAACAATTATTATGAATATTATCGCAATGGGAACTATGGCTATAATTCACGCATTAGGAATGTATGCTGCTTTTATTAAATTCTTTAACATACTTGAACCTAAACGAATACAAGCAAAAGAACGACATGAAAAACGAATAAAAAATATTCATCGTACTCCACACATTATGAATGCACCAAAACAAGTCAATCCTACAGTTTTAAAACGAAAAGATAAAGTTCATTCAATTAAATCAAATACTAAAGTTTCAAAACATCATTCGAGAAAAGTTCGTTTCAAAGGATCACCTATATCTAAAGTTTCTCATATAAATACAATATCATGAATTCAATTATTGTTTTATATTTATTTAAAAAAAAAAATAAAATAAAAATTTACTGTTTCATTCAAACAATCATTGTTGTGTTTCAATAAACGACGATAACGAATGCTACAAAAATATTATTAATATAATATTTAATAATAATTTAACTTACATGTTCACGAACCCATATATACACATATGATAAAGTTTTATATGGTGAAATAATAATTTGAGATGTATATTTTTTATTAATAATTGTTTGTAATTGTTGATAATATTGTGTTTGATTTTTTTCAACTAATGAATTCATACCAAATGATGCATTAAATAAACAGTTTAAGTGTTGAATAAAATAAGTAATATCTTGTATTGTTTGAATAAGTGATACATTTAAATATTTAATATAAGGAAAATGATAACATAAAATTTTAGTAATAGATTGATCTTCAAAATAACAAAAAGATAAATTTAAAATTTCTATTTGTTTAATAATATTATTTTGTAATTTTTCAATTAAATATGGAATTAAATAACCTTTAATTGTTAATTCATTAAGACAAGGCATTATAGGAAATATTTGTAAAAACATTGATAAACTATTTCCTGATAATAAAATTAAATGTTTTACTTGACTAAAATCTACTTGTTTTAAAAGACTTTGAATTTGAAAGCCAGAATTTATTTTTAATATTTTTACATTAGGAAAATAGTAAGTAGTCTTATCTGATTCTGTTGATAACATTAATTCATTAATAGATTCATAAAAAATAATAGGATTTGAAAAATTTGGAATAATAGGTAATAAATGATTTAAATTCATTGTTTTTGGAGCAAAACGAGGAATAGTATATAATTCTCCATTATGATAAACAACAAACCATTGTTTTTCTATACACCAAAATGATGTCGAAAATGAAATGAATTTTTCAAATATATAATTTATATTAAATTTAAAATCAAATGTAATAAATGTTTGTGTTAATTTTTGCCATCGTTGTCCATCATCTAAATCATTACCATTAACAGCTTGAAATTCAAAATATTTTAAATGAATTAATTTTGGTAGAAATTCTTCAATTAAATCCATTGATATCTTGTTAGAAGCTAAAGGGAAAAATTTATATCTAATAAAAAGATTTTGCTTTTTTCTTTTCTTTTATTACCTTCAAGTTTTAATTTAAGTCGAATCAATTTTGTTAGAGAAGAAAGATTTTTAATACATCTTGGATCACCTTGTATAGAAATATTAAATGATTTAAGTTGTACAATTTCTTTACAGATATATTCTAATTCTATTGATGAACATTGTATTATTTTTAAATGATTAAGATGAAAAAATGATTTTAATGGTATATCATGAATATTAAGTAATGTTAAATGATTTAATTGTGTTAATAAATTAGTACATGTATTAAATAACATTAATATTATTTGTGAATATTGTAATTTATGATCTCGATCAATCATATGATCTTTTTTTGTACTATCTAATGAAAATGAACGTAATTGATCAAGTTTATTTAAATTTGATAATATATATTCAAGTAAGTTATTTTCAATATCAATTAATGTTAATGAACGAAGTTGAGTAAATCGTCCAATTTGAAAATAAGAAAAGAAAATTTTTAATTGACCATTTATATGAATATTATCAATAAATGTTAATGATAAAATTTGTTCAGATTTAATATAATGACAAATAAAATCTATATCATAGTGGTTTAATGATTTAAAATTAATTGAAGTTATAGGATAAGAACGTAGGGCAGCATTGATATAATCACTAATATTAAAATAAGTTATATAAAGTTCTAAGATAGATGTATAATTAAATATTATATGTAAGACTTCTACAGGAAATTTATCCAAAAAACAATAAGAAGGCATAAATTGTTTTTTATTATTATTATCTTACACAACTTGTTGAAAAGAAAATGTGATGATAAGAGTTTATATTTATCTTGTTTCTTTTTGTATATTAATATTACAGATATATGAATCATCATTGTAGTAAATTATTCATAATTGAATTTCAGAAATAAAGAATATATTGGTTTTCCTCGGAAATAAGAAAAAAAATTATGGTAAATTTCTACAAATACGAAATAGTTTGTTGTTTGTTCATTAACATATAATGATGGAAGAAAGTTTGATCAATTTTTTTATCATTGAGCCATCATTCTATCGAAAAAGAAGGTGAAAACATCACTCACATCTGCTTTTTTTTATGTTTATCGCGATAAGATTTGAAGATAGTAATCTTCCTATTTCTCTTCGCTTTCAGAGACTGAACATTAAAGAATTAAGCTTAGTTAATTTCTAATTGATATTCTTTTAGAAATAGTCAGCATTTCTCTTTCGGTGACAAACGATTAAAATAGACATTATTAAAGCATTCTAAAAAGTTCTGAAATTTGTGAATGAGCAATGCATTCACATGAATTTGTACTTCGCCATTGGATCCTTACGTGATCTAATATGCTATTATAATACAAATGAAATTTTGTAATAGGACTTAGAGAAATATAGTAAAACAATTTAAAATGTTAGATATATATATATATAATAGTATCAAGAAACTATTCATATGTATCACAGTAATATTAAATTGATAGTTTTTATGCACATTAATAACTACAATAGAAATTAGTTTAAAAATCGATGGATAAAGTATTTGAGAAGTAAAATTATTATTTATTCCTTTAAAAAATACGTCGCTTTTGCTAGATCTATATTTCACAACAACAATGTTCAATTAACTGTTTCGATTGTAGTCTTGAATCAACGACTGATCAATTGCTTATATACCGCATCTCCTTTTCTGGTTCTATTCTAAATACTTATCGAATTTAAATCAGTCAGTTTGTATAAAAGATGAATGGATATATAATCATCTTTCGTCTATAAAAAGTACATCATTGAAGAATATACTAATGTTATTAAATTTACTGTGTGCAAGGATAAGGCCGAGGTTTTCGCCATTATTAATAGCTAAAGAACAAGAATTTGAATCAATATTAACCATCATGTCATCAATAGATGTTCCGTTATTAGTATTAAAATGATCAGCAATTTTATTTTCAAAGCTATAGCTGCAAAAATCAATGATATTGAGATTTTCATCACTACTATGATAAAATACGACAAATCAATAATAAGATAGGAATCAACCTGATATAGACGCATATGTTCGGTAAAACACCGATTGCCATTGATATTAATGTCTCCTGGTATTAGTACCAGTTTTGTAATAAAGCAGAATTGATACTTTATGTTGTAATAATGTTAAGTAAGATATCAGTCTCATATAAGAACAGATTGATAACAATAGCATCAGATTTATTATCACTATTAATATTATCAATTATCAATACAAACAAAAAAAGAGATGGGGAGAGTCAACTATCGGAAAATATATAAGTTTTATTTCTCTTGATACTCTAAAATATTTATTAAAGTATCTACATCGATTGATTCTTTTTGTGATTAGAGTTATTTCCATAATTCCTGTTTTTATCTGTGTTATCATTCTCCTTATATCTAAAAATATTTTTAGAAATAAAAGCAGAATTCACTTAAGGTAGTCATTATAAACATGAAAACAGTCATGAATTAGAGAAAAAAAATTTAATATGTTTTTAAAAAAAAAAGAGTATACATCTTTTTTTATTGATACAATTTCATTTGATATTCATGGTTTCGATATTTTTTATTATCCTTGTTGTTAATGTCGTTGTTGTTTTGTCAATATTTTCTGTTAAAATAATGATTATTCGTACCATAATAACAGTAATCGGTAAAATAACCATGAGAGTACTAAAAATAATCCACAAAATTTTTTTTCTTTGACTTAATGCATATCTAAACAAATGAATCAATCACTATTACTTCTTGAATAATTATAATTACATACTCTCTTTCGATTGATGATGCTGTAGATAAATTTAATATAGGTAATGTATCATCTTCCATTGATAGAAATTATTCTACAGTGATTAGAAATGAGAATTTTATTACTTTATAATGTATATTTTTATTCTTTTATTTTTATTAAATGAAATAATATTATTTCATAAAATTATTTTACAACATGATTTATTATTAATAGATAATTATTAATGGTATGCATCTGTTATTTTAATTCTTTTGCATTTCTCATTTTTTCAAAGACATATGTTATAAAAAAAAATAATAATGACTTATCATATTTGATAATCAAATTAACATGAGAATTATTATCGGCTGAAATTTAAAATCAACAAATCCTATATAGAATATGCACGAAGATATTCAAGATTAAGTTTTTGAATTACGACTACTCTCTTCTTCAAAAATTGATCTCGACCCAGGCGCATTCAAATGAGTTGAAGTGAGGAAGCTGTAGTACAATTTTCAGCTTGATATTCTGACGTCTAACAAAAATACGAATCAAACAACAGTCAAAAATAGCTTGTTTTCTATCCAAGATGTCTCAATTCAGACTCTGTCAATACATTAATTTATTTTTTGTTTGAAAGAGCATCTCGGGATGCAGAACATCACGGAGTCTTCTTTTATTAATGCTTATTTATTTAGCGGAAAAAGAAGATCACAAGTTCAACGACTCAAAGTGTGCGCCAAAAATGGATGCCTATGATGTTTTCTTGAAGAATAAAAAAACGGTTTTAAATATATTGAAAAAACCTGAAGCGAGTAATCTTGCACAAACGATCAAAAACTCATAAATCGAGAAAAATGAATGACTGTCTGATAATTTAAAATGATTCTGAGTTTTTAGTAACGATAAAAATCAATTTTATAACTATTGATATCACATATTTTTTGTTTAATTCTTATAATATTATAGAGAATTATTTATAATCAAATGGGAAAAAAAATCGTTTCCCATTAATCCATACAAAAGTAACAACCTACCAAAAAAAGAAAACACAGTTTTTCTATTTAAATAAATGTATGATAATAAGTTATTATTGGACAGATTGCATGATAATCAATTTAGACATGATTCTGATTGTAACGTAATTTATAACAACATGGAAAACATACATCTGTTAATATTCTAGAAATAAAACACAGTTTTATGATACTATCAACAAATTAAACAAAGAATATTTTGTTAAAATTTCTTAATTTTTAAATAATTTGCAAACACACAATAAGATCGAGATGCAATTTCCATTATGATACATACATTCATGAAAGATTCAAAGCACTAATACGATCACTATATTTAACATACTTACCTACCATTAAAGATAGGGACTTTTTATTTTCGTTCGTCGATAAGAGAATATTCTTTATTATATAGAATAGATGAAGCTGTTGTATTTACTTTCATTTTTTTATGTGTAAAGGAATGAAAAAAGATTTTACGCGTCATATTAAACAGCGTTACTTGTATAAAAAGAACTTACATATATTTTTAAAATTATTAAAACAGAAAAAGATATAAAAACCTACCTGGTGAAGGTAAAAGGTAGGTGAAAATTTCATGATGTTTGTATCAACATTTTCAAAATTTAGTTTTTGAAGTTTGTCATTAACCATCATTAAATCACACATACTTTGAAAACATATTAAAAAGTTTTTTTTTACAAAACATCTTTGTTTATCATCAAGTTATAATTATCATCTAAGCTTTAATTTTTTAAAATTCTATTAGTAGTTTTAGTATCAATATCTAACAACTATGCCTATGAAGTTACATCTGATGCTTAGAGTGAAACCAACTGTTCCACAAGCAACTATCAATAATAAATCATTATCAGTCGTAAATTATACAGCTATCGACACTTTTGGATGTCTTGGTTCTCTCTATAATGAATGCCAGCATCAAATACTTGGAAACCTCAAAATACTCTATGAAAAACCAATAAATATATTAAACAGAAAACCACGATGTTTGATTAAAAGTATCACTGGAGATCAAAGTCACAATCTTCTTAAATTAATTATTGCGGATGAAGATTTACGATTAAATATACTACTTGGTATTACATCTAAGATTGGCTTAGCTTTGATTGTTGATTATTCACATCCAATAGATGAATATACTCGATTTTTTCACTACAATTATGTGCATCGAAAAATAACGATGTCGGATCATTCAAAGAACGTTACTTTTGTAATTCCATCGTGGATGTTACAAACTGATCCTTTTTATATTATTACTAGTGTAACTTTGGGAATTAGTTTTGTTGCTCTTTTACAACTACGATGCCATCCTACAGTAATTACAGAAGTTGATGGTGTACTTCAGAAATTCCAAGCTCTTTTCGAGAGCTCTAGTGATGTTTCTAGTCTAAATAATCATGATATAAACATACTTAGAAGCATTAGCGTAATAGAAACTTACTCAAATGTACCTAAATCGATGGAAATAATGTCACTACTCCAAATTCATCAGTATATAACTGAAGTAAAAAATAACCCTGATATGCATCGTCCCTTAACATATACTCTTCAACCTATTGAATGGCTTAGTCCGGAAGGTTATAACCTACGTTCGACATATATTAAACTAGGAAAAAATAACATTGACAAGTTGGAACAGTATTCAACAGAAATTTCAAACGAAATCAAGAAAGTGAAATATTTATTGGAACCTAATGCAAGTAAAATTCTCACTAATCAGTCAGACGCACTATTACAAGACGCGCAGAACGAATGCAAAAAATTACAAAAAGCATATCAGAATGAAATTGAACGAATGCGAATATTGGTCTCTGATATACGTCATGGACAAAAAGATGTATCTGAGATCGATAAAATACTTAAACACAAGTGTCATACAACAGTAATAGAGAATGTAGAAAGATTAACCCAATATATTAATAATTTAAAGGTAAAAGCACAATTGACCAACACTTGGCGCCCACAACCATTCGTATACTACTACGAAGTCAAACATCAAGTGGATCAACAAAATCAAACTCTATATTTTAATAAGAAACTGACTGACAACAACCAATTCATGTTATCTCCTGGAGAGATAAACAATGAAAAAAGAAACAAGAAAAGTCTACCTTCACCATCTACGGATATAAAAACTTTTACTGCAACATCACTGTTACCAACAGATGAGTATATTAACATTCTTCTTCTTGGTGAAAGTGGAGTAGGAAA
>JAJEKB010020049.1:169303-179553 GCA_022393335.1 Macrotrachela quadricornifera
TTTCTCTAGTTATTTTCTAATGATGATAATTGTAAAAAAAAATTGTCGGAAGCTCGAAATAAACTCGTAATTTTCGTTTAAAATTTTAAAGAAAACTATTTTGTTGCAGTTTTATACTTTTTTATTACTTATTTAATCCTAGATGTTGTTGTCGCATTTTTTGCTAGGTTCTTCGTATGGTTTTGCATGTCTGTGGATACGCGATGACAGTTAGATATAACACTAAGAGAAATAATTGTTCGGTCTACATTGATACTGGAATTATCGTGTATGATTTAGTGTTTTTGGTAGTTTCACACATTGTGAGTCGTAAGAGACATTTTATTACCTTTACAAACATGCTGTGACTTTTTCTCAACACTCATCTTACATCATCGACATCTAGTGTTGTATTCTCAAAAATGTCTCATTTTCACTCACGTATAGTGCTCCGTTATCAACATTCTTTTTCTTCTTTCACTCATATCTGCTGCTGTATCCTTTATGGGCTGTCTTCATCACCACATCTGATGATATGTTTCCAGCATTTCTTATCACACCTCCACCCTCACTCCTCTGTCTGTTGTTCTCAGCCAAATTAGACATTGTGTTCTTTTTATCTCATACGTATTTATTACATTGTACGCAGCATTGTTTTGTTTTCAATCTCTTCCACTGTCTCATGATCCGACGGCTTTTGCTCTCTCTCTCTAACAGTGTATATCGTTATTACCACTTTATCGCTTTCATTTTCAATAGTCGTTCGAGTTGGTACCATCTCTTGTCTTCGATATTCTTAGTGTTGTGATAGAGCAAATTGAGTGTATTACTTAAATCACCTCTACAAAGAAGGAAACATTTATGCACAAAAAAATTATATTAGCAAATTCTATAAACATTTAGGATAATGAGATCTTTACTTCTAGAAATGATATTTATCCTATAGAAATTAGTATACCGTATGAGAATATTATAAGGTATTATAATCTTAAATTTTTGATATCGGGTATAATGATTTTATGACATCTATGAATGTAACATCACTTCACTACACACTTTTTTCATTTAGTTATTTTCGAAGTCAGCTTCATATACGCTCCTATTCATCTGTACTCTTAGCGTGTTCGTCAAGAAAATAACAAATGTGCCGCTGCTCTGATTCAACTAAGACAAAATCCCAACAAATCATCTGATTAACCAAAAAACATTGCGTTCTGTCTGTAGTAAGATGAAGGAACACTCCACTATCGTGAGAATAAAACATAGTGGTCCTCACTCCAATCATAGAGTTTAGAGGAACTTTCGTTCATATGCCCCGAATCACACTGTGTCTTGTCCTTATAATAATGAAGGCAAAGTTTTTTGGAGATGCAATTGTCACTAATTGGAATTTTGAAAGTTCAATATATTCATAATGCATCAATGTAGAATCGAATTCCTCAATCTTGAAAGCTTTCAATCAAATTTAATACTATAGTATTCTTATGAACAAGATTATTCTCTAAAAAAGTCAGAAGTTTTCTATTGTCTGTATAGATTAGCTGAAGATACAATTGTGTAACAACAATAATTTTGCACTTTTATCGTAAGAATAACCATCGGAGTGATGCAATAAATTTATAGACACTACATTTGATTTACTCTGAGCAAGTTATTCACCCAGTCTTAGATGATCCGTAAAATTTTACAGAGACCACTTTTAGATGACATTTAAACTGTTACAAAAATCATCTCAAGTTGATCTAAAACTATTGTAGAATCAGTCTTAGACACCTCATGAAAAGTTACATCTTATGAGCTCGTTGGATTTCGAAAGTTCTTCGACTTTCTATAGCTGATTTCAGAGCTAGAACGTAAGTATTTGTACTTTACGACAAATACTTGATACTTGTACTTGCGTTTTAAGCATGAGATTTTCGACTCGTTCTAGCATTTTAATTGCGAACTGATATATGCCTTCTTATTGAATTTAGAGCTGGATTCTATGCTTTTTCCTTCATTCCAATTCGCATCTAACCATGATTTATCTTAATTTTATGATTTTTGATTATATGCAAGATCAAAAAGGTATAACTGAGTATTAGTGTCGAATTATGAAATATTTGAAAAATTGAGTCATCCGAAGACCTATTAATAAAAATTCTTAAAAATAAAAATTACTATAATAAAATGAAGGAAAAAGCATAGAATTCAGCTCAAAATTTAATAAGAAGATATGTATCAGCTCGCAATTAAAATACAAGAACGAGTCGAAAATCATGGTCACTATTCTAGCATCATGAATAATAGTAATATTTCAATAGATAAAAGATATTTCCACTAAAATAAAGGACATTGTCTCGTACTTGAAATGCAAGTGCAAGATACTCTGTTGTCATACCTAACTACAAGTACCAAGTACATTTTTGTAAATATACGTACAATACTTTTACTTCCAGTACTTGTACTCGTCCTAGCTCTGGCTTGGTTTCAGTTAAGATCAATGTTTATCCATTGATTATTTAGTATTGGATTCAAAATTTAAGAAGATCAGACACTACTTAAAAAAATATCTAGTTATTAAAATACCAAATGTAAATATCAAAAACAACGATAAATAATTCAGAGATAGAGACAAATCTACTATAGACAAGTACTAATAAATAAAAGGATAGACTAGGATTATATAGTTCTTATGATTGTTTTCATATATAAATGGTTTTATTCCGATTAAGTAAAATCGAGTGTTTTTTACTAAGCTACTATTCAATATAGAAAGTTTTATTGTAAATAAATTGATATTTGAAAAATTAAATCATATAAAATAGATGAGATTGTCTTATGATATTTATCAAAAGTTCGTTTCCTTTTTAAAACAAATACTAAATTAAATACTGTTGAAATATTAATTATCAGTTGTTATCAATTACCTTTTTATTTTGGATATGTTTTTATTGATCATTATGGTAACTATATTTTTATGCCATTGATTGAATTTTCGCTCTCATTAATAACTTGTGTAATGAAATTTTTATCTGATAACTAAAAATATCATTCAATTGTAACCGTTTCATCTTGTTCTTATTTTGAATAATGAAAGATATTGTAGAAAAAAGCATGTAGAAACACGTTATTTTGTGAGATAAATTGATTTTTTTTTAAACGATAATTCTATTAATAATAAGAAACACAATGAAAAAACTGAGTTATTTGTTCAAAAAAGAATAAGAATATACAAAGGATATTGATTTTAAAGATTCTAAAATAGCGATATTGCATCCGAAATGTTCCCCTTCAGTTACAAGACAGTTAGAAAGCACCCTTGTTGGTATAGTGGTAATACAACTACTCGAAAAATAAAAGATTGAAAGCTCGTTTTCTTCCGAAGATGAATCATTCTATCACGCTGCTTCTTTGTTGATAACAAGTGATTATGTGCTAAACTAGTGTGTGCAGTCTATTTTAGAATGTCATATACTATTTATAGCTATTTCACACTAGAGAAATTGTACAGTCGAGAAACACATTTGATATTTCGTTGTGATTTTTGGACACATTCTGAATGCATGCTTCGAATCTATAGAACATTCTTTTAGTTATTTCAGATACAAAAGATATGTAATAACTGTTTTTGAGTTGAATTAAAACTTTTTAATACTCTCGTCTCGTAGAAGAGTTGTCTATTTCTTTTTGAAAATATTATTAAGAAATAAACGGGATAGATGATGTAATTCGAAGCAATCTTTAACAAAGAAAATGTAAAATATTCGAATTATTCGTCTTATGTTTCACTATTAATAAAAATCCTTGTGTATTGTCTAAAATAATGATGTTTTTCTTTTTTGTCAATAAAACTTTTTATCAACATGATTATTTTATTTTTCTTTTACCTGTTCTGTAAGAAAAAAAGAGTTACACATAGAAAAATGTCACATGTCGTAAAAATGTAACCGTCTTCTCACTAAACAGTGTTTAAAAGAAAATAAAAGTTGGCTTTTTTGCGAAGGTAGGCAGTAACTAAATGACATCGTTGATAAATTTTTAACAATAGTTGTTTTCGAACTTTTCTTGATAAATATTTAGACAAAAGTAAAATTTTTTCTTAATTTTTGATCCACAGATTTAGAGAGAAAGTGGTGTAAAAACTCCCAATCTCCAATAATCTTAGTAATGTTAATGATATTATAAATAAAACTAAGAAAATTTTCATATTTATAATCGTATAGGATGCGGAGAAAAATAGTAGAAAGTATTGATTTCATAGCCTTTCAGTGATGTGTATGATATGGAATGGCATAGAATTCATTTTCACCATAGATCTATGAAAAAGTATGGCACGAGAAGATAGCGAAATATTTGTAAAACGAATTGTCGATTTTTATGTTAATTCATCGAAGAAATTTTGTGAACCATAATGATGATATATTCTAAATATAGATGAAACTTCCCATCGAGAAATATTTATGTCGTTATAAACTCTAATCAAAAACTAAATAAATTAATAGAATTCAATAATAACTGTTATTACATCAGTCATCTTAAATTATCTAAATGAATAATGTTAACTATTCTCAGTTAATCTACATAAAAACAATTTTTTTTGTCTTCTAAAAGAAGTCGAAAGTTTTCGAAAATAAACACTAAAAGTCAAGAAAGAGCAAGCATAATGCTTGTAACAATCTCATAATAATATTGTTTAGATGAAACTTTTTTTGTATCTAAATTTGCTTGTGTTTTTGATTTTTTTAGTGGATAACATATGCTTACTACTTGTGAAGTATAATAGCACTCATTAATAATCTTGAAAATAATGTCGCTGCTTATGACTCAACGTAGAAATATTGATTCGTCCGGACATCTTGGTTCATTCTACGATATATACCAAGATCTTGTATTACATGAGTCAGTTGTACCTAATAATGCACAACAAAAGCAATTGGATGAATCAATACGGTGTGAAATTATAAAAGGTAACACAGATAAATCTAAAAATCTTCTTAATATGATAGAAATTGACAATAATTTACGATTAAATATTTTATTGAATACAAAATTAAGAACTGGAGTAGCTGCACTTATTGATTATCCTGACCTAATTGACAAGTATACTCGTTTTGTGCATATTTTTTATGCTGATCAAGAAGAGCAATTTTCTGATAATCCAAGTGAAGTGAGAAAATCATTAACACGTCCAGCAGAGGCTACCCATATTATTACCGGTGTAACCTTTGGTATTGATGTTGTTATTGTCCTGCAATTGTTTGATGATGATAACACTATCAAATATATTGACAACATACTTGAGAAAATTCAAGCTCAATTAAAACCCTCTAACAATATTTCTAACTTAACTAATGACGACAAAGATTTACTTAAAAAAATTCATAAAACGAATGTTTATTCAAATGTATTCGAATTGACAAAAATGACATCATTACTTCAAATTTGTCAGTATATAGCTGAATTTAAAAAAGAGTCCAACAGTTTTCCTCCATTAGTATACACTTTGCGGCCCGTGAAATGGTTATATCCTGATGCACATGAACCATGTGCTTCGTCCACCTTACTAGAAAAAGATGACAGCGATAATCTTCAACACCATTTGATAAAACTATCAACAACAATAGGAGAATTGCATCGTGCATTTCACTCCGATGAATTAATATCAGTTATTGAATGTCTTCCAAAACAACTTCAAGATATACAGAATCAATGGCAAACGATAAAGAAAGATTATAATGATGTTATTAAATATTTTCAAAAATTAATCAGTGATATCTACAGCAAGGAGAAAGACGTTTCTGATCTCAAACAAGTGTTAAGTGGTACTGAACATGCGGCATTACGAGAAAAAATGAAAAAATTAGCTGATAATATGGGTACCTTAACAGAAAAAGGAAAACTAATCACTAATCTACAAACCGAGCATTTCTCCTATCATAATATAGCTGAAGATGATACATTCATAGATGATAATGAACAAACATCGCAAGACAGGCTCATAAATAGTGATAAATATGATTTAATTCTCTGTTCCACCGATACTTTGAAAAAAGATAATGAAGAAAAATGGGAAGCACTAAATAGCCAATTGTTTTCTCAATGGAAAGAAGATCCTAACTTACGTTTGCTGTACGCTGATTTTTCTTACTGTAAATTCTCATTGTCCGATACTATTATACTGTCAACAAATAAAATGAATAAAGAAAACAATCTGGTAGATCAGAGAATACAATCACCGACTATTGTGGCACAGACCTTTTCGTCATCGAAAATGCCACCATCATCAACCGAGAATGATATAAATATTCTTCTTCTTGGAGAAAGTGGAGTAGGAAAATCAACTTTAATTAATGCATTTGTTAATTATCTCGCTTTCAAAGCATTCAAACAAGTTGAAACGAATAAACCTATTGTTCTCATACCGGTTTCATTTCTTATCACAACTGGCAATGATTTTGAAGAGCATATAGTAAAATTTGGTGATTCGGATAGTTTAAACAATGAAAATTTCGATCATGTAGGACAATCAGTAACACAATATTGTAAATCTTATGTATTTCATCTCAATCATAATACTGGAAAAAATTTACGTATTATTGACACACCTGGTTTTGGTGATACACGTGGTCTTGATCAAGATGAACTCAACATGCAACATATTTTAGAATATATTAGTAATCTTACACATATGAATGCTATATGTTTTCTTCTCAAACCAAATGCATCGCGAATTAATAATTTTTTTCAAATATGCCTTTCTCAACTACTCGATCTTTTAGGTCCAAATGCTCAGCGAAATATCATATTTTGTTTTACTAATGCTCGATCAACTTTTTATGCTCCAGGAGATACAGCTCCATTGCTTAAAGATTTACTCAAGTCATTTTCAATGAGTGACATTCCATTCAAGAAAAAGAATACATTCTGTTTTGATAATGAATCATTTCGATATTTAGTTGCTTTACAAAATGGAATTCAGTTCAATGATGACGAAAAGCATGAATATGAAATGAGTTGGTTAACTTCAGTGACTGAATCAAATCGTCTTTGTGATTATATTTGCGAAAAACTCACTGTATGTTACATACGAGCAGAACATCAATCAATCAAACGCGCTCAATTAGAAATTGTTCATATGATTCGTCCAATATTAGAAGCTATGAGAAATATTCTTTGAAACATTATTCTATTGAAGAAGGACTCATCAAACAAATTAATCACACTGATTCCTAAAGCTCTTAGACATCCAGCTGCTATTTGTGTCACATGCAAAGATGGTTCAATTCGAAAGAATGAGTTCTGGATTCAACATAATGTTCCACATAAATTTCAAAATAATAAATGTTATTCCTGTCCTTGTGCCGCTAATCACCATATTGTAATAGATTACGAACTTGACCATGAATACTTGGACAGATCTTCAAATGATGATAATCAAGACGAAATGAATAAAATGCTAGAATTATTGTGTCATGAAAGTGCTAAATTTGCTTATTTTCTTATGCATATTGCTCGTTCATCAAAAGATGATCCGTTTTGGATTGGTATAGTACAAATGATTAGTGAAGAAAATGATCTATGTAAAGATCAAAATTCAAGCGATACGAATTTACAATTAATCCAATATCTTAAGAAACTTAGAACAAATTATGAACAACATACAGATAATATGAGACCGAATCAAGAATATAGCACACTATCAGATATCTATACGATGATTCAAACGATTCGTGAATATCCTATAGTGCAAGAACAAATGAATAAAGTTGAAAAAACGCAAAAAAGGATAATGAAACTATATGAATATAAAGTACCGGACGATCTATTGAATACATCAATTCATACAACATCTGTTTCTTGAAGGCTACTTTATAAATGATTTCGATTTATTATAAGAATATTTTTTATATAAATTTTTCCAAAAAAGAATACTGTAGAATTCCTTAATGTTTCTCACTATCAAATCCTGTAAAATCGATAGCATTATATAAATGAAAGATTACTTTAAAAAAAGTGAAATAACAGCGAATTACAATGTGATATACATAGATATCATATTTTTCCTTGATAACAAAAGAATACAGGACACGGCCTATTTTAATAAAAATAAATTAATACAAACTTTTGTGTCTTTTAAAATTTTACAAATTTCGTCAGAATAAGTCATCATTATTTAAGGTATAAATTATGGAAAATAAAAAAGCATTATATCTTAACTCACATAGATCGTTTATTTATTGTGAAAAATAAGTTTGGTATAATCAATTTAGATATTAATATTCAACAATAATATATACATCAAATTAAAATTTACAAAAAAAAAATGTTTACCTACGTTGTGACATAATATTCGAATTAAATAAATCAGAAAAACTTCAACTATTTGAGTCTAATAATAGTTTATAAAATTCTTGAAAGAAACCAAGGAATTCATTTTTGATAAATGTTCCCTTATATAATTTTATTCAATTTTATTTTGTTTGTCTTAAATAAACCGTTACTCTCGATTCATTTATTCTGCAGTACTCACACAGTTTTACACGAAACTTTAAATGGATTTATGAACAAAATACTGACAGATACACGAGAACAAATGAATCTCTCAGAATTATTGTAATGTCTTTCTCAATTTTCATCGAATGGAGCTCATCTTTTTTCTTTTAAAATTCATCAACTCAAGATCTACAAAAATATCCATTTTCTATGTAGATGTCATGTACATTTAATTCTTTAAATAATGAGGAGTAAAGACTTTCAAAACATTTTATTTTGAAAGTATCAAAACGGTGATAAACTAATATAAAACTTATGATTTAAATAGTAGCATTGATTCAATCGCGATCAAAAGATAGTGGCAGATGATTTATCAATCTGGTTATATTCAATTATTATTGTATTTAGCCATCCAAATATATACATTCGTAAGTTATCTTGTCTAGAATTATAACAATTGAATTTTATTTACAGCATGTGAATGTGGACCAATCGTCCTTGACTTCAAGTAGTGGTTTTGCAATTCATCAATCATCAGTACGTGTTGTCGATCAACAGTTCCTTAGTGATAATGACGAGTAAGATTTTTTGATATTACTATAAATGCATTTTTGTTCATACAGATTTGATCTATCGCAATTTGATCAACACATTTTATAAAAACATACGTCATTTTCTGATTTGTCTTTGATGGAAATGGTAAAGTGTGTCATGCAAAGTAAATCCTTTACTCAATTATAGCAACAACTGTATTATTATTTTTTCTTTACATTTATAAGATGAAATCGATGATGACATAGAGGAGAAATTTTTAGTCGATCCATCATATATATTGTTACCTTTAACAATTCTAAAGAGATTTGCTAGCAAAAATTTGAGTAAATTTTGAAATTTGTCTGCGAAAAATAAAAGAAATACTAAATAATGGTTCATTTTCAGCTAAAATAGCCGAGGTATTCACTTTATGGGTAATGAGCATAAAGCGAACGGAAAAATTTTTTTTATAAATTGAATAAAAAAATTGAAATTAAGTTTGACTAAGCTAAGCCACTAGAGAATGATAAAATTAACGATAACAAATCGAATGATATAAATTTCATTAGAATTTGTGAATAGAAATAGATTAATATTGTATTTGTTTTGTTTTCGCCTTTTTTCTTCTGGCGCGTTCGCTTTAGGTACATTGATTCTAGTCGATGAACAGTAGTCCAGCAAGAACGACAGGACAAAGCGCGGATGTTGTGTGATTCCCATCCACCACCTACACAACCACTACCATCAACAACATATAGAACAGGGGTATCAAGGGTGGCATGTAGCAATGATTGCGTTAATGTTGATAATAATGATGTTATGATAACAAGGAGGGATTCAAATGATAAAACAACAACATCAACACCAAGTACAATATTCTCTCTCCTCATCCCAACAATAACGATTTACAACAGCGATAATCACGACAATGGCCGGACAGATGATCATATTGAATCTGCCCGATGATGAAGTAATTAACTGTTGACTTGTGATCCTTTAGATCCATGTCAATTACCGTTTTCTGTAGTACTGCCAGAGGGGCCTATTCCATCATCTGACTTTTTGCACTTCAACGCCAGCAGAGTCCGTTCACTCCTCTAGATTATCCGTTTGTTTGTGGCTTCCTTCGCAGAGTGCGTTAAGCCCTATGAAGTTTTTTTTTAATATTATTTAGTTCTTACATGCTTTTCTCTTTCTTCTGTATTCTGACAGAGTGGGACAATAATTCCACAGAAACTAGTCAGTAAACTATAAAAACAAAG
>JAJEKB010020049.1:184553-227901 GCA_022393335.1 Macrotrachela quadricornifera
AAAAAAGAATATAAAAATCAATAGTGTGAAGGTAAGATGTATATGAATAGAGAAAAAAATAAATTTGAAGTTATTATTTATGAAGAATATTCAAATATATGCATATCTTATATTATTAGTGGTAATAAATATAAATTTTGAAACTATATCTAAATTTCGTATTATTAGACGAACAAAAATTTATAAACATTTCCTTGACAAATAAGAAAAAATATATCTATTGGTAATATAAAAAACATTTTTGTTATAACAAAAACAGAGATGTAGTCCAGAATAATAAACTCTCATTCTAAGCTAAACAATTTTGTCTCATTATCATTTGAAATATTTCGATTTGATAATAAAATGAATACTGACATTTATAGAAAGACAAATTCTCGAGACTGTCGATCATCTGAACTTCTCACATAATACTTGTTTTTATGTAGATTAAAACAAGACAATAGTATCAATATTCACGTGATGTCTACTGTTCGAAAGATTCGATGGAAAAATTCTCATAATATTGATTCTGGATATAATATTGTTCCTATACCGATAACTCCCAATCATGATTTCGAACAATATACTCGTCAAATAGTAGGTAAAATGAAAAAATTTGATATGACACTCAATGGTGATGTGCCGTATCGATTAGATGGTTGTCTTAAGGAAAGATTACATAAAGTACAAAAACAACAACTACGTTTGATATATCGATATATGAACAGAATCGAACGACTTCCCAAATTATTAAATAATACTCCTAATGATTCGTTAAATCGAACATTACGTAATAAAATGGACTTAGCATTGAATGATACTATAGATGAAGTAAATCAAAATTTAGAAGATTTAGAAACAAAAGCAGGATTTATTAATAATTTGAAAAAGCAAAAATTTCAATATTACAACGCAGCCGAATATCATATAGATAAAACTGATAATGAATACACTTTGGAACGTAAATTAGTCAAGAATTATCAATACGATCGTATTCTTTGTTCTAATGATATATTGTACAGCAATAATCAATCGAATATAAATAAACTGATTCGTCAATTAGCTGAAGAACGTATGACTAATTTAAATTTACGTCTTATCTATGCTGATTTTTCCTATTGTTCCTTTGAATTACATGACATAATGATATTGCCATCAAATAACAAAATTCCTCGACAAAATTCATCTTTATCATTTACAAAAAAGCAAACTTTTTCATCATCATTATCATCGTCACTACCAAATAACGACTGTATTAATATTCTTCTTCTTGGTGAGACAGGCATAGGCAAATCGACCTTTATTAATGCTTTTGTCAACTATCTTACATTCAATACATTAGCACAAGCTGAAAAGAATAAGCCAGTTACACTCATACCTGTTTCATTTCTTATAACAACTGGTCATAATTTTAATGAACATCTCATTAAATTTGGAGATTTTAATAGTTCAAATGATGAAGATTTTGATCATCCTGGACAATCAGTAACACAATATTGCAAATCCTATCAATATGATCTCAAACATATCAATGGAAAAAAATTGTGTATTATTGATACACCCGGTTTTGGTGATACACGAGGTCTTGATCAAGATGATCTTAATCTACAACTTACTTTAAAGTATATTAATAATCTTACACATTTGAATGCTGTATGTTTTCTTTTTAAATCAAATGTAACACGATTACATATCTTCTTTCGTACATGTCTCACTCAATTATTCGCTCTTCTTGGTCCAAATGCTCGTCAAAATATTATATTTTGTTTTACGAATGCTCGTTCAACATTTTATACACCAGGAGATACGGCTCCATTACTTCGAAAAATGTTAGAATCATTTTCAATAAATAATATTCCATTTAATAAAGAGAATACATTCTGTTTTGATAATGAAGCATTTCGTTATTTAGTTGCTTTACAAAATGGAATTCAATTTAATAATGAAGAAAAACGTGAATATGAAATAAGTTGGTCAACGTCAGTTAAAGAATCAAATCGTTTTCTTAATTATATTCAAACACAACTAACCATTTATTCTTTACATCATGGATGGCAATCAATTAAACATGCTCAAATTGAAATTATTAATATGATTCGTCCAATATTAGAAACGATAAGAAATATTCTTCGAAATTTAATCTTATGGAAAACTAATGATTCAAATAAATCTATTGAATTACAACCTAAAGCTATTCATCATCCTCTCGCATTCTGTATCTCATGCAAACGTGATCCATTTCCACTTAATAACTTTTGGATTTTACCTGATCATCCACATCAACTTCGAAATAAATGTCTTACTTGTCAATGTGAATCTAATCAACATATTTTAACTGATTATGTTCTTAGTTATGATATTATAAATAATTCATTTCATGAACAACAACAAAATGAAATGAATGATATATTAAATCGATTATGTCTTGCAAGTACTGAATTTGCTTATTTTCTTATAAATGTTGCTCATTCAACAGAAGAAGATCCTTTTCTTGTTGGTTTAAAACGTATTATTTATGAAGAAAAACAAATTTGTGCAACAAAAGAATCGAATCATTTAAATTTAGAATTAGTTAAAGAATTAGAAAAATTTATAATTAAATATGAAGAACAAATGAAGATAATACAATCGAATCAAAAACATGGAGATTTACAAATGATCTATGAATGGATCAATACAATCTGTTATTATCCAATGATACGTGAACAAATGGTAGCTATTCATCACAAAGAAGAAAAACATAAAAATGAACAATATAATTTTGATACTTCCAATAATTCAAAACATCAAAAGACTTCTTCATCAACAGCTTTGAAAAGTTTTGACGTATAATTTATACATGTAAAAATATTTGACATTTTTTTTTCTTATGGAATAACTTCCATAGTTTGTAGAAAATTTAAAATAAAAACTGTCCATTCATTATCATAAGATGAGAGTTCACGATGTTTGTTACTTCGTCATGCATCAATTATGAGAAAAGAAAAACAAAGTTGCTGTGTAATGAATGATATCTGTTACTATAAGAAAAGAAATGCTTTCTACACAACCAAGATAAATAGATGTATCAAAATGTGGCTTTAACAAAGTAGAAAGTAAGCAAAATGTTTAACCATATTTTTGATAATGTGTTATTTATAAAAAGGAATTAGTTTCTAAATACAGAAATCATATAACACAGTGCGTCTTAATATTTTTTTAGTAAGGTTTTAATTTCATGACACAAAATTATTTTTTCTAGGCGTCCTTATCATATTACAATATCTTGTTATATTTTCATCTGATCGAGTTTCCTGTTATTGTCATCATAATTTACTCTATAATCAAAACATATATGCACAAATGACTATTGAAAATACAGTCGTGAAAAACTTATCATGATTCATCATCCACTATCTTAGAGCGAACGGCCATTGGATCATCTGAACGCATTGATTCACTATATGATGTATGTGGAGATTTTGTACTCGAACAGCTCAATATGGATATCAACCAAACTTCTTCTGAATCCAATACGTCCATATCATGTGAACTTTTTAATGGAAATACAGACAAAAGTTGAAATCTTCTTCAAATAAGTGGAATTGAAGCTGTTCTACGATTAAATCAGTTCTTTTGAATTCAACAGTGAGGACTGGTATGGCTGCACTCGTTGATTATTCCCATCCAACAAATGAATACACTCGTTTTCTATACTATACTTATGTAAATCCAATTGGCGACAACTTCGCAACTCAACAGCAGAATCCAAAAAATTTCATAAATTATAAAATTATCAAACCACTGCTACGTATATTATTACTGATGTCAGTTGGGGAATGAATATTGTTGTCATTTTACAATTATTACCTGCAAGTAATACAGTTAAAACTACAGATGATATACTTTGAGAAGTTCGAAGATTTTTGAAAGGTGATCAAAACAATAAGATGTTCTCTCTACATGATGAAGAACTAATAGAAAAGAATACTACGATAAATATTTATTCGAATATACCTGATTTGAGAAATATGGCGTCTGTGTTCACTATTTGTTAATACATAAATGGACCTAATGAACAAGTTAACACTTATCCTCCAATAGAATCTTAACTAAAGCCTATTAAATACATATATCCTGGCTATACTGGAGCTGAAGTCAATTTTTTACTCCTTTCTTCGACATTGGCTAATGAATTCGAACAATATATGACACAATTATTAGATACAAAGAAAAGACTAGAACACTCTATCACTAGTATTATACCTAATCTCTTATACAGACATCTGAGAGAGCAATTGTTGAATGTACAAAAACAACATTTTGAATATCGCAACGTAGCCGAACTAAATGTAAATAAAAATGATTATGAAGAAGTGCTGATACGTGAACTAATAGCAAACAAAGAAGCGAATCAAATACTTTGTTCTAACGATATTATGAACGGCAAGCATCAGTCAAAACTCAGTATACTTCGTGATAAATTGATCAAAGAGCATGATCATCAAACAAAAAGACAAACGAAGTAGATATACACAAAGAGTACACATCTTCATCAACAAATGATAAAGCTGTTAATGTTCTTCTTCTTGAAGCTATTTTTTACAACACTTGAACAGGCTGCATCAAATAAACCTATTGTATTTATACCTGTTGCATTTTCCATCACAACTACTATAGTAATATCTTTGAGGTAGTATAGTTTATTTCAATGATGAAGATTTTGATTATCTAGATCAATCTGTAAGACAATATTGTAGATCTTATCTATTTGATCTTAATCATATTGACGGAAAAAAACTACGTATTATTGATACACCTGGTTTTGGTGATACACGAAGTACTAATCAAGATGATCTCAATATGAAACATATTTTAAAATATATTAATAATATATCACATTTGAATGCTATATGTTTTCTTTTTAAATCAAATACAGGACGACTAAATAACTATTTTTCAACATGTCTTACTCAATTATTCGATTTTCTAGGACCAAATATTGATGAAAATATTATTTTTTGTTTCACTAATACTCGATCGGTATTTTACATTCCAGGAGATATGAGTTCTCTACTCAAATTTTAAAGAATGAAATTGAATTTAATGATGATAAAACGAGATAATACAAAATGAGTTGGTCAATTTCGGTAAGTGAATCAAATCGTCTTATTAGTTATACATATATACAATTTAAAATGTATCATTTACATACTGAACGATAATCAATTCAACATGTTCAAATTGAAATTACTTATATGATTCGTCCAATGTTAGAAACAATGAGAAATATCCTTCGAAATATTATTTTATTAAATCTTAAACATCCAAAAAAAAACAATTGAATTTATTCCACAAGTTATTCATCATCCAGCAAGTAGATGTCATTCTTATAATCCAGAGTTTATGAATATTGGGAATTTTTTGGTAGCAAATGATGATCTACACGAAATATATAATCATTGTCAGCAATGCTCATATATTTCTAGTGAACATATTTCAATTGATTATTTATTGGAATATGAACTTTTAAATAAGCCACCAAAGTACGGTCGAACTCAAATGGATAATATGATTCAAGAACTACTTAAAGCCAGCAATGAATTTACACAGCTGTTAATGCATAATAGTCATTTAAGAAAAGAAGATCCATTTTTGATAGGTTTAATACAAAATGATTACAAATAAAAATAATCTCTGTCAAATTCAAGAATAAATAAACTAAATTTACAATTATTCGAAAAATTGAATGAAATAAATACGAAAAAAGAGTATAACAATCCGTCTACTATTTATGAATGAATTCAGAAAATTCGTGCAAATCCTAATATGCCGGAACAAATAAATGCCACCAAACTAGGACAAGACATATTAATGAAACAGTACGAATATGAAATCTCCAAAACCTAATATAAAAGAAATTATTCATCCAGTAGCGTCTTACTGATATTCTTTTGGCAGAAAGCATGAATATTAAAACTAATAAGATTTCATACTTTAGAAAATTATATATCAACATTTTAACTAAATATGAAAAGGAAAGTTAACCTGCTGTAAAGACTACATATCAAAATCTTGTTTTGAAATATTACCTATAAGAAACTTTTGATCTTTATTCATATACCCCCTACTTAAAATTAACAGAAAACTATATTTTTTCCATAGTCTCTCTATATTATTGCAGTTTGGTCGAATTTTTATATTACAGATACATATCTGATTACTTAAAATGACAAAACAGTGATATTTCGTTTATTTTGTGCTGAGGATACAAATAAATATATGGGACATTGATAAGATTTCTTCATTTTATAAAATAAATTGTGTAAAAAAAATGATTCTGAACAATAGACTCTATTGATTGTTTCTATCGAGTTTTCGAGAATATATTATATCTAATAATGATTAAAACCACATAGTCATAAATAAGAATCAGCTTTATATAAAATTTCAACGTATCCATAATCGAATATCTCCAATAAGATTGGCATCTCTTGTAATAATGTATGTTGATGGTAAATGATTACGTAACCATTCTATCAATTCATCTTCTTTTAATGATATTAAATCGTCCTCATTTATATAATTATCATCTTCACATCGAACATTTAATGCTTGAAGATTGGGCATATTATTTATAAGATCAAGTACATTAGTTCGATTTTTAACTTTAATTAAAAGTGTTTCACATTGTTTACCTAATAAAGAATTACTTAATTCAATACATTGTTCATCATTATAACAACGCCATTCATAATTATTATCATATCCTTGTAAATTTAATTTTCGAATTGAATTACTTGTAATATTCATTGGTGGCATTTGAGTATTGAATAATGGCCATGGACCAAAACTTAATGAATAAAGACGAGGTGCTTGATTGAGTAAAAATTGTAATTCTGATTGAATATTATTAAGACTTTTATTTTTATCTGTAAACACATAAACAGAATTGAGTTGATTAAGTTTAGAAACAACTGATAAAAATTCACTATTAAATGGAAATGATAATGAAAGATGTTGAATATTATAAAAACGAATACGAGATGTAATTGAATTTAAAAAATTTGAAGGTCCATAATATAAATGATTAACATTATTACATATTAAATATTGATTATCATGTAAAGAAGTTGATTTTGCTAAATGACAATTTGAATAAGTAGAAAAATTTTTAAATATATATGGTAAAGTAAAAATTTCAATACAATCAACTTGTCTTTCTTCATCTCGAGAATACCAATGACATCGAACAAACCATTGATGTTCATTAATCCAAAATTTTGTACGAAATGAATCAAGTATTTCATTCATTTTATTCTCTTTATGTTCATTATCAGATGGTAAAAAACTTGTTTTAAATTGAAAAATTTTTAATTTTAATAAATATTTTTTAATCATTTCTTCCCATTGATATCCATTTATACATATATGATATGCTTCAAATGTTAAATGATATAAATCAGGCATATTTCGTAAAAGACATTCTAATACATCTATTGTACTATAAAATAAAATTTTTAATCGATTTATTGATAAAATAGGTAATGATAATTCAAGATTATCAGGATTATTTTCAAAATTAATAGAAAGATATTTAAGATGAGGTGTATATTGATATAGATGAGTTAATTCAGATAAATGACATGAAGTATGTTGAATATCTAAATGTTTAAGTGATGTTGAAATAATTGTTGGATTAGGAAAATAATTTTCATACGCAAAACTAATACTTAAGCGACAATATGTTAATTTTGGTAAACTCCATATTTGATTAAATAAACGTTTAGCATCATTTTCATGCATTGATATATGACCATCAATAAAAGTAAGATGTGTAAGAGAAGGAAGATATGAACATTCAATCATTAATTTGCTGAGTGTTTCAAGAGATCGAACATGTGATAATGATATTGATTGTAAAGAAGTAAATTGTCGTAATAAATATTTACGAGAAAGAAAAAGTTCAATTTGTTGTGGAGTATCATCATCGTTTGAAAGACGAAGAGTAAGTATTCGATCGATAATATATGGAAGATAATTTTGACAAATATGATCAAAATTAGTTTTTGATATTATTTGAAAATCGAGATGAAATTTTCGAAAATGAATCAAAAGTTGTGTTTTAAAACGTAAATTAAGATCATAGAAAGCATGAAAAAGATGAATAATCGAAAAATATTCAAATAAATCAAGAATTATTTCATTAGGTAATAATTCAAAATTCATTTTTAATCGAAGTCTATATTCAAAGATAGTTTTATATAAGTTATGAATAATAAAGAAAAAATAAGAATGACATTTTTTTCTCACATGTGTTTTATTATATGATTTCAACTAACGACGAAAATATTATATGACGATATGAATCATTTTTATTGTTGCTCTTTATATATGTAAGAATGAGTCATTATGTTGTTGTTTAGTCTTTTCATTTATGATAACAGAGTTATTACTGTGAATAAAATTCGATTCATTCTATATTAACGGTATATCGGATGTACCAAAGTTTTGTGATATTTTAAAAACCTCTGTATTTACTAATCATTTACTGAGATAATTCATTTTTTCTATATAATTTTACTTTGTTTTCGTGAATAGAAGTTTACAAACAATGATTATAGGTTTTAAAAGTAATATGACAATCATCAAGTAGATACTCAATACTGATTTAAATAAAAAAAAATCTTATCGAAAAATTAATGTTCAAAAATGAATAGCATTTTCATATAGCTGTACTCTTTTGAGTATGAAAAAGACCATTAACCATAAGTCAATTAAAATGTATTATTATTCTCAAGACGCATTTTTTCAAAAACACTTCAATGTTTTAACATTTACTTTTATGTTGAGATATATATGCAAAACTTTTAGTACATTTGGTAATATTGAATATTAATCCTTTCAAATGATTGATAATCATTTAACGATACACAAAAATCTATTCGGTATATTCGAATGAAGCTAATAGTATATGGTTAAATCTTTAGTTGCACAAATTTGAATAAAAATATCTTTTTAGACAACAGAAACGTTCTTTGTATTATTCTTATCTTTCGATATACTCCAAGAAAAAGTACGTTTTTTAAAATATAAAAAAAAAAAGATAATGATAACCTATGTTTTGTTTCTATACGTCTTTTAAGATTTATTATTAGAAAGAAAATGAAATTAATTTATATATTGTTCATCTTAATAATTTTGTCAATAAAATCTTCATTAATTAAAGGAAAAACTTTCTTTGTTTCCGATTATGGTGCTTATCCAGATGATAATCTTGATGATACAAATGGAATACAATTAGCTATTAATGAAGCAATTAATTATGGATTTATTAGTGATATTATTTTTGGATATGGTATATATACAATATCATCAACAATTTCAATAATTAATGCAACTAATTTAACAATAACAGGAGTAGGAATTGATAAAACATTTTTAATTGGTTATAATCAATTTACAATATTTAGTGCACAATATTGTCAAGGCTTAAAATTAACATTATTTTCTATTGATTATAATCCACTTCCATTTACAGCTGGATATGTAGTTAATGTTATTGATAAATATCTTGATGTTGAAGTTGTACCACCTCATCAAACTGATATTAATCGACAAGTTCAAGCTATTCTTCGATATGATCCAATAGAAATGAGACCAGCTTTTGGTTCAGATACATATGAAATTTATCAAATACCTCCTAATAATGTTACTACTACTATTGTTTCACCTGGTGTAATACGTTTACCATTGAATGAACCTACAAAATTTCGTAAAGGAGATGCTATTGTTGCTCGTTATGCATTTAGAGGTGATGCTATTTATGGTCAAGATGTAACCGATATTACTATTCAATCGATAACAATTTATACATCATGGGGTATGGGCTTTGTTACATTAAGAGCAAAACGATTAAATATTAACAATTATCATTTAATACCATATAATGGTCGTTGGATGAGTTCAATTGTAGATTGTATGCATTTTACAGATACAAGAGAATATATTTCTATATCAGATAGTAAATGTCAAGGTATGGGTGATGATGGTTTAAATGTTCATGGAGTTTTTTTTCTAGTAACAGAAGTTATTAATTCAAATACGATTATTATTGAAGCAACAAATTGGACTGAACCACTTAATTTTGAAATTGGTACAAATTTAGAATTTAGTAGTCATGAACAACCATTTACAATACATGAAAATGGAATAGTTAGTTCATTAATATTTAATTCAACAAATTCAAGAGTAGTTATCTTTACTAAATCAATAAATGTAAGTGTTGGTGATTGGGCTTGTGTTGGTAATGCACCTCGTTTAACTATACGAAATTTTACTGTTTCACATAATCGAGCTCGAGGTGTTTTATTAGAAACTCGAAATATTGATATAAGACAATCATTATTTAATCGAACAAGTGGTCCAGCAATTCTTATTCAACCATCAATGTATTGGCATGAAGGTCCTGAAGCACGAAACATTTCTTTAATTGAAAATATTTATATTAATAATAACGAAGGTATTGCTCGACAAAAAGGTATTATTACTATATTACCTGATCCAATTCAATTAATTCCAGTTATAAATAATATTCAAATAAAATCATCAACATTTTATTTTGGAAATTATAGTCAAGGATTTCTTCAATGTAACAATGCAAATAATTTATTTATTAATGGAAATTATATTGCTACAAATAGTTCAATACCTTTTATATCAATATGCAATAGTCGAAATATTTCAGCAGAAAATAATTGTGTTATTAATAAACAAACAAAAATTGATCAATATTATACATATGATCAAACTAATCCATGTATGATGAATTTAAGTAGTCTTATTGATTTACCACCATCAGCATTTAATTCATCTTTTCCTCCACCTAATATATATAAAAATTTATTTAATTTTCATCATTATTTTATTCAACGAAAATTTATTAAAAATACTATTACAATCAATTAGAACAATAAACATTTCTCTTGCTAATTTTATAGTTTTATATGATAGTCATTTGATTATAAAATAATTAATGATCATTTTTTTTTAATAAATGAACTAATTATATATCTTAATGATATCTTGTTTTTTTTTCCAAAGCAGACCATTAGAGAAAAATTAATCAAAGCATAATGTCTATCTCGTATATATTTGTAATCCACTTAGAATGCCACCAGTTGAATACGAAATTTTATTTGAATCCGTTCCAATAAAAATAAAATGAAGAAATTGATTATTTATTTAAATTTTTGACGATTGAACTGTTCGTCTATCAAATAAATCAACAACTGTCTAACATATCTACAAAACGAAATTCAAAACAATCTTCTCTAGGTAAGTCGGACGAAATTTCTTCAAATTTCTAACATTGAGTTAGTTTTACTAACCATGGAAAATATTATTATTTTGATTGTATCTTTAACAAACCGATGAATCACATAAAACATTTATTTAACAACAAGAACTTTAGAATTTTCTTCCATTTTAAAGCTTTTTCAATTCATTCGAATCATATTGATTGAACATCTTGTCTTTCTATTGATACAACTCCATTATTTTTTTTCTCTTTTATTTCGGCATCATCACAGATTCCTCTTAATGCTAAATAGACGCAGAATGGCATCACTGTAACTGGTGGAAATGAGGGAGGCAATAATCTCAATCAATTTTGTCACCTATATAATTGATTTGTATGTTGATGGTGATCAAACTTTGTACATTGCTGACACATGGGATCATCAAATTATGAAGTGAAGGCCTGGTGAGCCGAGTGGTCAAGTAGTTGCTGGCAGAAATAGAGAAGGCAACGGAATTAATATTTCATCATTTGCGACAATGAATACTGACGAATAATGCGTTGGCTCAAATGAACAAAATAAGAAAGTATCGTTGTTGGTGAAAACGGCGATGGTTCTCAAGCAAATTAGCTAAAGATTCTCAATTGAATAGCCGACTCAAGGTTAATGACCATCGAACAAAAGTATAGTTTTATGTTATTTTTTTGTCGAAAGGGTGCCACGGAAATAAAGACGAAATAAATGAACCGGTTTCATATATAAATTGTTGATTTCTATCTAGTTTTTGCACGCAAACACACAAAAGCTCTGTTTTATTGGGATCGTACCGGTTAACATCATACTGGATTATATGGATTCGATTTCTGTTTTAATTTAGTGGCGTATCCACTGTCAATGCATTCTTTCAAAAATACAGTGCATTTATTGTGCACAAGCATGATGATTCAACAGATTTTAACCATTTATTTTTACTAAAATTAGACTTATTCTCCCTAAAATAATTGTTTCAACGCATTTTAATGCCCACAGATGTCAATAAAAAGGGTAAATGAATCTAAATTGCTAATGTCATGAAACATGCATTCAATTTATTGGTTCGTGTTAAAACATATTCCTGTAGATAAAAATGGTCAATAGTTAGATCATTGTCCAACTTTTTCACCACCAGTGATAAGAACTTTGCCCGAATTAAAAAGAATTTCGCCCTAATCCGAACGTGCTGTTGTCATACTTTCAATAGTGTCACATTGGTCTGTTGATGAATCACATATTTCAGAACTAGACAGATATGTGGCTGATCCGTGACCACCAGTAACAAGAACTTTGCTCGACTTGAGCAAGGTTGCAGTAAAATCATACCACACTGTTGGCCCCATGCTTGTAGGAGGAGTCCCAAGGGGGAAATGACGTAGTCCCGTACTCCGAGTACACCGGGAATACAGGAAATACAACAAATCTAATATAATTCATTCTTGAATATCATTGAAAATGCAGAGTTAGTCGATATTTTTATTTCGAAGCCCTTTTAACGGTATTGAACGATATATTCTAGAATAACAGATCATCTGAAATCGTATCAAAATGAAAACAAAATACTCTCATATACTCCGATTGTACTCGGAGTACGGAAGTACGTTGTTTCCCCCTTAAAATTACTTCTGATCTGATCTATGATTCTTTCAAAAGCTTTTACCCATTCTGTAGTAGCAAGAAATTTACACAACAAATGTAAAAATCAATTTGGAAATCGTTAAATCAATGTTTCAACAGTCGATATACCGTCATGAATAACAGTTTTCTCGACATATAAACGGCAAGTCACTGTCGATGTATATATGATCAAAACTGATCGAACACATAAAATCTAACATCGAACTAACTGATATCGTTCCACATTTCAACTTCTATCTATTGATCTACTAAATGAAATAAATTTAACGATTTGTTTCTAAAATATAGGAGTGCAGTTTTCAACAGAAATTAAAAATGGTTTCTCGTGAAATTTCATGAGTGCTCAAAATATGAAGTTCATCTAACTTATTATTTCTTAAAATCAAAAAACGTTGAAAACTAAAATTTTGAGATTTTTGACATGTGCACATTATTCTAATATTGCTTCAGTGAAATGAAAATGAATAAAATTTATTGATTACGATAAAATAATAAAATATAAAGGTAATATAAAAGACTAATTGTTAATCTTCTTCTTCTGCATTGGTTTGTGATGATACTTGAGATTTGTCATTAATTCCAAAAATATCTTTTCCATGAGTTATTGCAAAGTGTTTATAATCATTGACTTTACCCGAATAAAGATTCATCAATAATCCTAAATATATTTTGATGTATGGTGTGTTGTTAATTAGTATAGCATAATCTTTTCTCGATAAAGATTTATTTTCTTCATAAAATTGTTCAATTGATTTAACTATTTGATTAAATTTTGGTCTCACTTGTTCTTCCATTTTATTAATAGTTTCCAAAGCTTCTAAATCACCTTGAAATAATGATCTCAAATCATCCGATTGTTCATTGATTACAATTTCAAATAAACGTCGGGGTGAATTAACACTATCTTTACAATGATGTAAATGCAAATATTTATGAGTTTTTATTTTGACTAAATACGATGATTGATCTGCACGAATTATTTCAATAACATAACCTTCACCTTCAGTCTCTCTATGAATATTTTGACAAAGTTCTTTATGAGAAAGATTAAATGGAATTGATTTAAATGGAACTAAATGTTCGAGAATTGTTTGAAAATTATTTTCTATGAGAAACGATTGAAGATGACGGGCAAATATTGTTTTTCCAGTTTGATGAGATCGAATTGAGAGTATAGTTAATGCAGATTGAGGATAATGAAGAACAATACGATTTGATGGTGATGTATATTCCATATTTATTGTATAATCAAGATTAACTAAATTTTCGATCTCATTTTTCAATTTACCTAAAATAGACTATTATTAAATCACATCAATCAAGATTAAATATCATTCTCAACTACTATCAATTTTATGCGTTAACATGATAATATATAGTTAAGAGATGAGTAACTGTATCCGATTTTAAAAAACTTTTGTTTGAAGATAATTCATTCTTCTAATCTAATGAATTTGTTCTTCAAATAATGATTAAAAACTAATATTGATTACCTTTTAATAATATCATTGCTTCTAATGCTTGAGATGAAGTTAATGATGTTTTTGATTTCAATCTAACAATTGGTTTATTATTTTCATCAAAGTGTATAAATGTTGAAATTAATGATCCATCCATTTTGTCCATTTGATCTCCTAATTTTCCTTGTTCATGTTGATCAAAACCATTTCCTTCTTCATAATTAAAAAATTTCTCTGGTGGTAATGAAACTAATTTAATATTGTTTGGATCATTTATATTAAACATTGTTCCACGACAATTTAATGCATTAGAATATGAATGAAATGTTGTATATGAACAAAGACGATAATTGAATGTACGATATTTTATTGAATCAAGTACGGCATCTTTATAATAAAAACTTTCATTAGATGAACATATTGACAATAAATTCTCATAAAGATTAGGCATTAATTGCGTCATTATTTCTAAATAGTTATGAATCTACTGATAAATAAATATATTTATTTGCGTTAAATTGATGAGAAATTTATATTATAAAAAAAAAACGATTGCGAAATTTGTTGTCAGAAAGATTTTGAAACGATATGCATACTTATATGATGAAATACTCGTTGGTTAGTCATTGATGACTCATCTTTTGTTCTGTGTAATCTTTCCCTTACGATAAAGAAAGGTAAATATGCTTCCATTATTTTTCTTGTTCTGTTTGTTAACAAATAACTAAATTGAAAAATGAATAAAACATAAAAACAGCATAATCTGTCGATATTACTGAGTACTATTCAAATATTTTTCTTTTCTATTTTTTAATTTTTTCAAAAAAACTATGTGTTTACAGTGTACTTCATTTATGTTAGATATTTCTTTACTCTTTTGTACACGTAACAAGTATGACATACATATGATTATTCTTTCTTCTATTTTCATTGACTTTTTCCTCAGTTCTTCATATGTATATAGTCATCGTTTTCGACAATAAATGAGTATTTTAGCATTGATCTGTTCGATCAATGGTCGATTCAAGTATGCCTAAATAAATTAAACTCTAAATTCTTATATATCTATTGAAAATTTTTTATGTAAATTCTTTTCATGTCTAAAATTAGAAAGTTCGAAAAATGTTCTATAAAAACGATGTTACAATATTCTTGTTAGATTGTGCATCACTTCATCTGTAATCAAAATCATTTATCGAACTATTTGAAATCCATTGTATGTATATGTTGGAGGAAAAATTGAAATGTAGGAACATTTTAAATACTCCTAGATATGTATAATCTTTATTAGTTATTCTGTCTCAAAAGTACGAATGTTGAACTGGGCATTTAAACATGGTTTCGTTTCTGATGGATGGCATTTTTGCTTAAATATAAAACAATACTATGTTTATTATTTTCTCAATATTAACCTTCGCATACCAGCTAAAGGTTTGGGAAACTGCTTTCTATTACAGAATACATCACACTATGAAATAGAGTTTTACACTCTCAACTAATATCCATTTCAAAATAGAAGAGACGTGGGTATTTTTTGAATAACTTTTGATAAGTACATGATAGAGAGCTGCGGTTTTCACCGTTAGAAAGAGGAGAGAAAGACGCATCGAAATGCATATGGAAAGAGTTTTCTAACTGCTTTTCTAAGACTGTTGTGCAAAACTTTTCAAAAAACGTGACGCGTCTTGTGCGCTACATAGTCGTCAGTAGGTTTTCAGAAGTGTTCTAGAACCGCCAGATCGCGAGCTACAAAAACCATGCAAAAATTCAAATCAAGATCGATGTCAATGAGGCATTTTAGTCGTGGAAATACACTAAATCACCTAGTTTTCCTTGAAAAAACACAAAAAACTGCAAATTTTTGTGATATTTTCATCAAAACTCGTGTTTTTAACACGCTGGAAAAGAGGAGAATTTGAACAATGTCTGATTATAAGTCTTAGGAAAGAAGTTAGAAAACTCTTTCCATATGCATTTCGATGCGTCTTTCTCTCCTCTTTCTAACGGTCAAAACCGCAGCTCGCTATCATGTATTTATCAAAAGTTATTCGAAAAATACCCACGTCTCTTCTATTTTGAAATGGATATTAGTACCCATGCATACTGATCTTAAATCGAAAAAATATACTATGTAATTCATTTTTAAACGTTTACCCTACATACTTCCAATCAGGTCTTATTACGACCGTGATGACCAATTCTTTTATGACATTCTTTGAGTTTTGTGTATAGATTTTCATATGTGACTATAGGATGATTCGATTTAATATCGTATACCGCATTCTGATCATCGATTTTGATCAGTTTAAAATTTTTATGCAACCAAAATTTTAGCTGAGAACCTCTCCAACCATTACGAAAAACCAAAATTATATCATCATCCAATGACTGTTTGATAGAAAACTTCCCTTGAAATTTGTGATTTCAACCTTGGATATGGTTATCAATCAATTTATAAGTCTTCCATTACAATAAGAATGTAATAGAAAAATGTCTATTTATCTAATGTGTGCAACGTTTGTTTACGTATACATTTCTATTTTTTTTTTTGATCTTCTATAGATTCTATCGAATGAGAATAGTATTTCAATTTTCCCTATAGGAACAATTTAAATGTAAAGTTTGTATCATGTGTCCAGGAATATTTAAAATTGTCCTATATAAGAAATTGAAATTTCAATTTTTCCTCCAACATATATTTAAAACAATTAAAGACATTTACTATATGCATTTGATTTCTTTCAAATAGCTCCTTCCTCTTTTGATGTATAATTGAAGAATGTTAAATATATTTATAGAATAATTTTTATTTTATAAAATAAAATGAAATATTAAAACTTAAGAATTGACTAAAAGTCTGTTATATTGACGATAAATAATTGATATCTACATGTGTTCAATAAATGAATACTGATTATGATTGAAAGATCGAAATTGGATACTGAAATATTATTCAAACGGAATTAAAAAGGTTTCATCAGAAAATTTTCAAAGAAAATTCGAGGAACTTAACAATTCTGATGACAAAAACTAAATCAAGAATACTATTTTTTATTATAATAAAAATAGATGAAAATCGTTGAATGATTAGATCTATTTGAAGAAACATTATACGTTGAATCTTATCTTAATTGTATCATATTGAATAAGTATTGTTTATTTATCGAAAGTCAATTTTCAATTTAGGGAAATTTATCACAGATTGTTGAGATTCTTACAATTTTATATTTCCAGGTATCATGAAAATGAAGATAAAAGAATGATCATAGTAGAGCGAAAGCTTTCAAACGCACTGTTAATGAATACGCCAAAAATAAATATCTTCTCAGTATTTGCTCAAAATCTTTTTCTTTCTCCTTAAAGTGTATTGAAGAATTTTTATAACGAAATTCTATTTCATAAAAAGAGCATTAAATAAATGTTATTTATTTGAAGCTTAAAAAAAACACGTTTTTGTGTTAATTCTGAAAAAACTCAATATTTATTCATTGCTTATTTATACAATAAAGGAATGCATACATAAGCACAAGACAAGTGTAATTTGTAGGATGTGAGAAAAGCTTCGAGCCATCCAATATGGAGTACAGCAAATTTTTTTTCATATCAGATTTTATATTAATTTTACTAAGGCCCCAAACAGACTGAACAAGATAAAATTGAATTAACCAATATGATTTCTATCATTACATAGAAACACCAATCACATTGCTTAATTCAACTTTAAGTTAATTCATTTTTCTCAATCTGTTTGGCCCCTATGGAAACATACGACAGAAAGAAAAATGACATTATCTATTTAGGGTCAAACAGGCTAAACTAATTTAAAGTGAATAAGAAAAGATGATTGACATTTTTATCACTTATTCTATTGGTTAGTTCATTAGTCTCTTTGGTATCTTCATCATAGAATAATATGACGGTATCAATAGTTATCCTACGTTGTTCTTATGGACGACAATCACTATATATATATATATATATATAGATTGACATAAAGACATTGCATTAGTTAGACATGAACAATTCAAATAAGAATCATCTCAATATACTTGATTTACCCGATGAAATTTTAGTTATCATTCTCAACAAATTGAAAATGGTTGATGTTTTTTATTCACTTGTGGATGTTAATCGACGATTTCATCGATTAGTATTTGATTCACTTTATATTCATCATCTTGATATGACTACTGTCACGAACATCAATTCAGTACATGACCAAAGTTCTTCAATAAAACCTCAAGTTCTTTCAGAAATTTGTTCTAAAGTGTTACCTCGAATTGATCATCAAGTACATAAACTTACTGTTGAACAAGGTTCAATCAAATGAACTCTTCTTGCTGCTAATTATAGTCAACTTTATTCATTATCACTTATAAATTTTCAAGATGAAATACTTTATCAATATTTAACAGGTATTTTATCACTTTTAGATATTAAATCTGGTTAAATAAAAATGAATTTTTAATTAAAAATGATTTCGTACTTCGTGATTTTCTTACCAATCGAATAACGAACCTTAATATTGACATAAAAAAACCAACAAACATTTGCTCAGTAACTGTTGTAAATATTTTTGCATTAATCTTATCTTTATGTAAACAAATAATTGATCTGAATTTTGGTGATATGTTTACTAGACGAAAGTGTGAGACCCCTGTTTTTTATATTGCACAACAAAATAATATGTCTTCAACTTTAATGAAATAAAAAATTAATGTCGTCAATTTTGCGGATTGTCTTCTGCTACTTGATGGACGACTCGAATGTTTATCAATATTAATTATTAATGTGTTTTCTATTTTTGATGAAATAGGAAATATAGGTGGAAGAGTAAGTAGAGTTTTGATGATTATGCTTACACTAAAAAAAAACAGTAAACCAAATAAATTTTGTTTTTATAGAAAAATCTTCCCAAATTGAAATGTTTTTCGTTGACTTCATTTTTTCGCACATATGCTTATGATAGTTTAATTGTTCGATTACTTTGTCGAATGATCAATCTTGAAGAATTACAATTATACTTAGCACTGGCAAGAATTAATTCGACTTATATCGATGGTATTCAATTATATGATCAATTTCTTATTCGTATGACACAATTAAACAAATTTACATTTAATATCAAGACAAGCGTCTTCAACAAAAAGGTTAAAGTTGAACTTCCATCGAATGAATATATTCAACGTAGCTTCAGTGGAAAAAGTTATCAACAAGTAGCTTCATATGTTTGTACTAAATATAATACACGGGGTGGTCAATGCCGTGTCTATTCACTTCCATATGATTTCGAATATTATTTTGATCTCGACAATTCTTTTCAAGGTGGCATGTTTCATAAAGTTCGACAAATGGAGATGGATGATAGAATTCCGATCGAATATAAATTATTTCAACAGGTTTCTCACGACTTTCCTTTTCTCGAATTCTTATCTATACCAAATAACAAACCAATGCAAGACAAGCAACATTCATCTACATTGATCACATTTCCTTTTCTCACATTTCTCGATCTCAAATATGCACATGTTGACTATGTTGAATTATTTCTCTTGAGAAAAAAATACTCATCCACCTCGTTTGTTAAATCTTTCTGTGGAACACAAATCTCTTGTAAAGATAACAAACAATTTTACCAATGATGCAATGTATTTCAATTTTGGGACACTAAAAAGTATTGATGTATGTCAATCATTTGTTCGTCCAGAAAATTTTCATCACTATTTTCCTTTGTTATAAATTGTTTCAATTAAAGAAAATAGTTAGAGAAAAGATTAGATATTTTTTATCTAAACTATGATATAACAAATAACACAAGTATAAATCTAATCATCGAATTACAGCATTTGCATACATAATAGAAAAGTACCATATAGTTTTACTCGCTAAAAAACTAAACCATTCAGAGTCATTTGAATAACTATACACAGTGATCACCTCTTTCTTTTAAATATATTTTTTTTCTTTGATTTTACTTTAAAAGTAAAAAATGACAAGAAAAATGACGTTATTATGAATATGTTATTAATTAAAATCAGGAAAAACACATTTCATTTATCTACTATAACACTTATAAGCATTTTTATTATAAATATAATGATCTAAAAATCATGTCGCTAAAAAATGAACATATGTTTGCTGACGAACTTCCTTTTGAATACTTTTCTCATAATTCATTATCAAATTACGCATTTCATATTCACTGGATGAAAACGGAAGTAAACAAGTATTTTAAATTATTTTTTTTTATCAATACTTATCACAAATATTTAGTTATTTTCATAAAAAATACGTTTTTTCATAATATATGACTTAAAGAAAATAGAAATGCAAAAAAATTAATATAACAGATGAATACCATTAGTAATTATCGATAAATAATAAATCTCATAAAAACCTTTTTATAGGAAACAGTATTATTTCATTTGAAAAAGAGTGAAAGAATAACAACGTACATTTCAAAGTAATAAAACTTACATCTCAAGTTAGTATCATAATTTCTATCAATGGATGACGATCCATCATCGACACTAAATGCATCTATAACAACAGAGTATGTAACTATAATTGTACAAGAAGAATTAGTATAAAATTGATTCATTTTTTAGAAATGCAATAGCTCGGAGAAAAAAATTGTGGATTATTTTTGGTATCATTGTTGGTATTTTAGTGATTACAGTTATCGTTGTGCCAACAACTGTTGTTTTAACAAAAAAGAATCGTAAAACAACAACAACAACAACAGTAGTACTACAACCAGAACAGACGACAACAACAACGCTGGCAGCAGAAATTCAACGGATAACAACAGCAGAGCCAAAAGAAACAGAACCAATAACAACAACAAAGTCTGGAGAAGCAGAGCAAATAACAACAGAAGAGCCGGAAGAAACAGAACAAACAACAACAACAACAAAGTCTGGAGAAGCAGAACAAACAACAACAGAAGAGCCGGAAGAAACAGAACGAACAACAACAGAAGAGCCAGAAAAAACAGCAACAACAGAAAATACGAAAGAAACACAAAAAGTAACAACAATAACAATGTCAATGAAAACGATGGGAACACCGATAACCGATGAAAATTTATTAACATCACAAGGTATCAGATCAACATAATAGATAATGATTGGTTTTTTTCCTTAATTTTCTTAAAAGAAAAATATCAATCTTGATGATCAGTTTTGTAATCATTATTTTAATAAATATTTTAGAAACATCAACAGAAAAAGAAATCATGGACACAGAAAGAACCATAATCACCAAAATACCCACACCAACAATGCCAACGAAAGATCCGATTGGTAAGAAAACTTTATTAGTTGACTAAGTGTATGAACTAAGAACTAGATGCATTATTGTAGATCAATGTATTCGAAACTATTTTGTGATAGCGAAGTATTCGGATGATTCTTTTTTACAGTCATTGATATTAGCTGATGTTGATAATGACGATAGATTGGACATTCTTGTCGGAGATGCTTTATCAGAAAAAATTGAGATTATGTTTAACGATGGCAATAATACATTTACTAATCATACAATCTCGTATTCGACTATGTTTACACCAGTGTCTATAGCAACAGCTGATGTGAACAATGATAATAAACACGACATTATTGTGCTAGATGATACCAACGGCATAGTTAATATTCTTATTAATAATGATAATCGTACCTTCATTAAACATGCAGAATATTCCGCTGGTGCAGCAGCGACCTTTTTGGTAGCAGGTGATGTTAGTAATGATGGATATCCAGATATTATTATTGCGCATCGTAATCCAACAGGAGTAAGCGTTCGCATTAACACTGGTAATGGTACCTTCTCTGATCAAGTAAGCGTTAATAATGGTGTAATAAATTCTTATTTTGTGACAACAGCAGACCTTAATAATGATAATAGTCTTGATATCATTGCTTTATGTCACTCACCTAGCAAAATTGTTATTCTTCTCAATATCGATAATGGAACATTTATTGTTAATTCTAATTATGCTACTCCTTTAGAGCCACGGGGAATAGCGACAAAAGATATTGATGGAGACAATAAACTGGATTTTGTTGTTACATACGATCAAGCAAATAGCATTGACATTTTTTTAAATAATGGTGATGCAACGTTTAGTAAGCAGAGAGATTACCAAACGGATTTAGAACCAGTTTCGGTAGCAGTAGGTGACGTTAATAACGATAGTAAACATGATATTGTTATTGCAAATTATAAATCTGGAAATATTGGCATATTTTTTCGCACAGATAATGGCAATTTTACTATTCAAATACCTTATTCAACTGATGATTTTCCACATGTTATTTTTATAAATGATATGAATGATGATGGTCAACTTGATATTATTGTAGCACATGAGAATAGTGTAGGTATATTATATACTCATTGTGTCTAATAAATAATTTCATAAGAAGAATATCTTGATTAAATATATTTATTGCGATCATCAATAGCAAAAGACTGACTTGTTAATAAACGCTTTGATTTGATGTTGTGTATTGTAAAAAAAAATAATCAATTCTATTTAATAAACTATTTTTGTCAGCAGCCGTGTCCGCTTCATCAATACTTTAATTCTCTTTCATGTATTCTATCATGAGAAAAAGTTTTCATACTACAAATGTTTTTAAAATCTAGATAAATAGGAGCAATAATATCTTATCAAAGATAAGTGTTCATAGTTTGCTTTCTTACTTCAAATGATACTAAAGGAATGAAGCTGGTAAACATATTTTGTTGCCAAAATAATAATGTATCCGATGATGGAAAGGACTTCTGTTAATGACAATTAGTAATGGAAATAGAAGTCGTATGAATGAAATTGGATGTTATAAATGAAAGACTTGGTGATAAATTAGAATAAAAACAGAATATAATTACAACAGAAAGGTCAAACGAAGGAATGTATATACTGTAAAAGGTAATAATTACCATAAATCTTGGCTTATAATGTTTTTGAATTGATATTAACTATTTATTTGTTATTCCATTTGAAAATGAATTTACTACTCTTTTTCTTCTTCATATATATAATGATTTGAGGTCATCTAAATATATATACGTGTGCTTTACTAATGTATATGAATATTTTTTGTAACACTGATTAAAAAAATATGACAAAATTATTCTTAAAAAATGTTTTGTTTAAATCAATAATCAATTATAAAAATGAAGTCGAACAAAAATAATTCTTAGTCACAGTACTTTTTTTACAAAAACATATAATATAATGTATCCGCTATCTAACTTAAAACAAAAATAAACGATGAATTAACTTTAAATATAATCAAAGAAATTGATCTAGGTTAGAATAAAGATTTTTATCTATATGAATAAATTGCTTTTATTAATCAGTAACTAAAAAAAAAAGTAAGATTCAATTAAGTTATGTATTAAAATGGATGCCAGTATTAATGAATTAAAACAATAGAAAGATCTTTACATATTCATAGTTTATGAAACGGTCACTTTCAAGCAATTCATACAATATGAGTACTTACGCACGGACATGATCTTGTCAATGTTAGCCTTTGTATTTCCATCAATCAGTATCTTTTTAGTTGCATCGACACACTGAAGAGTCCGAAATAAGTTTATTTATAAACCCATTCTCGATTTATAAATGTCGACCAAATCAGTTAGAGCTCTATATTGTCGTAATTTTTGATAAACAATAAAGTTTTGGAAAATAAATATCGTTTCGGATCCTTTACTGAATGAAAAATAGTGAGGAAAATCATACAGCAAGAATAAGACAGAATAGCATTCAATATGATAGGAATGTAAAACCCATCGAGTTCTGTTCTACATGACTAACGATGTATATATAATCAGTTAATTGTGTCAGCAATGATGTTTTGCTTAAGTTAAAATTTCCAATGTTTTGAATATAATCTCCTCTTCAGACATTGCTGAATTCAGTTGAATACATACTTGATTCACCTTACAAACTAGCGGTAGAATAAAATGCTTGGAAGTTATAATTAGAGTCGACATTTATAAACAGTTGGAATTTATAAATATTGACCCTGTTTATAATCGTTCTAAATTTTTGGAAAAATCATTCCGGATTCTACAGTGATTTATATACACATCGATTTCAGTTTAGAATGCTGAAATGAGATAAGTGAAAGCTTCATTTTTGTTTAGCTAGGTAAAATTAAAATTTCAATAACTCTAGCTTACAAAAAAGAGAAACTGATAGATGGTTTCAGCTAATATGAAAGAGATAACTATCGTCACTGATTCATTTAAGTTGACACTGTTCTTAAAATCAACCTTCACGAGCTATTCATCTACCAATACTTATCATCCAATTGTGTAAGATAAATTCTAACTGAAAATTTTCAAATACAATAAAAGATTATTATTATAAATGAATTCGATTATATTCAAAAATAAGATTGTATCAGAGAAGAACTATATATTAAGTAGACTGCCGCTACATTATCACTTTTATAGTTAGTCCGAGATGAACTGTTGAAAAACGCGATAATTCATGGTTTAATTAGTTTAGTTTGATACTGTGATTATTCATAAATAAAATACGGAGTTTTGAAAAAGAATTCATGGGATAATCGAGAAATTTTCTACAGAAACACAGCATAAGCAAATATCAAATTTTATTTTATTTGATATTTGAAGAATACGTCTCTCTATAATTTGCTGAAGTCTTTAGCAGATTATATTTCACTGTCTTCTAGGTCATTTCACAAAAGATATTTTTCAGCAATATCTCATTTGAAAAATAAAATAAAATTGAATATGTTGGATTATTATCTATCTGCCTAAACAATGATATTTACTGTTTTCATATATTAATAAACTTCAAAAGTCACAATATTGAATTTTGAAAATATTTACAATAGCAAAACTAATTTTCATTGAAAAATTAATTAGTTAATATAGTACAAAACTCATTTCTGTGCAAGGTTTCTATTTGTAAAAGGGTCCATAAAATGATTAAAAAGATCAAAATGCTATCAGTGTCTTTGAAACAATTAATTAATGATTTACATAAGACAAGAATGTGTTTAAAATTAAAAGAATCATGACAGTACAATACATATTAAATCTTCTATCAATAATCTCTTTTCATTTTTTATCTTAAAATATATGTAATATTTATCAATGACACATGGTATATATAAATTGGCATATGAATGCAAATAAAATATATAACGGAAGAAAATCAGCGAATGTTTAATGAAATAAAGAATGACAAATATTTGTAAATCAGGTAATATCAGAATGTCAAAAGAAAAAAAAGTTTTATTTCATAAAATTCATTCATGTTTTTTTAGGAACTACACATATCTTATAATAACAAACGATTTCTTTAAATAAACGTAAATACAAAGCTGATATATAATAACTTCCGATGTTTGCATGATTCAACATGTAAATAAGGATTAACAATATTCGTTTCAATGTATGTAGTGTGGTCTATTAATTTACCAAAAACAACAAAATACAAAAATTTTCTATCCGTAGCTTCTTATATTTTTGATAAGAGTAATAAGATAACAAGACATACTTGAAATTCTTATATTAATTTATTGTTTCATTTTATTTATTCTACAATTCTTTTCTAGTATAATAATATTATTTAAATATCAAAGAGAGTTTGAAGTAACTCATACTTAATATTATTTATAATCAAAAATAATCATAATCTTTTCAAAGATATTTTTCAATGAGTTACTAATATCGATGAAGAAAGTTATGTAGTAAGAGGAAGATCAACTGGTATCTGAAGATGTGATATAAAAATTTACACATATTATCGATGTCATTCTTCTTATGAATAAAGAAAATATTTTATGATATAAAATTTTATTCAAACAATATGAAAAAAAGAAAATAATTAAAAAAATTAAATAGAAGGTTGAAGATGAGATGGCCTATCAGACCAAATAATATCATCACCATGTTTTTCAGTTTTAAGAAAATCATTAGCAAATTCTAAAAGACTTGAATATTTAACATCATAATAAATATTATCATGTTGATTTGGATCATCATGATATTCATGATCAATAAAAACAAGTTTTGTATGAACATTTTGAATATCTTTAAAATTTCTTCTTAAATCATCAACAAATACAATTGGATGTAAATCTTCAATAATTTTTCTTTTAGGATTATTATTAAAATTATCTTTATCATAACCAGAACTAATAATTCTATCAATAGGAAAACCATGTAAACGAAAATTTTCTAATCGATGTTCAATAAAACGATCAGATAATGCTGTAACACAAACTAATTCGTAACCGGCTTGATGTAATAAAAGACATGCTTGAAGTGATCCATCTTCCATTGGTAATGTTCTCCAACCATGTTCATTCCATACTTCCTCAAATTGAACTTTTTCTTCATCAGTAAAACGAATACCATATGCATCTCTTGCCTAAAGATTATCATTTTTTTAATAATAAAATCAATTTTCTAATAAATATAATATTACTTACACGATAAGATTTAGGTGCAACAATTTCTAATTGTTTTCCAAATGTTTTTTCATAAATTTGTGCAAAACCTCCATGAGTATCCAAAAGTACACCATCACAATCAAGTGCTATGATTGGTTTATTATTTGTATTTGTAGATGAAGTAGAACCTTTTGTCATTTTTTTTTAATATTAATAACAGAATCAAATCAAGTATTTATATACATTTTTTCTTCCTTTTTCGTCATACAGTTCTATGACAATGTTATTTTGTAAGTATTACACAATTACATATGCATGTTGGCATTCACTTATCGCCGAAAGGATTATATGACGATTGCTTTTATTTCTCATCTTTATCGTTTTATTTTCAGTGAAAAAAAATTAAGCTTTTTTTTTTTGATTTGATATATTAATACAATCTAATCAGGACAAGAATCATTTCGTCAAATTCAAATGAAAAAATAAGATTATACGATGAAATTAATGAAAAAATTATTCACTTATTAGATAAATATGAAAATAATGAATCATTTTCAATAGATCTTCTTATGTTGGTAATTATAAATCTTCTAATAGAATAAATTTATCATTATATATTTAACGTAGATGATTTCATTGATAAGCTAATAAGCGATCAGTATGATATTATCAAAAGAGCATTTTTTCAACACAAAATGTTAGCAAGCGTGTCTTACTTCTATTAAAATTATTATTACATTTCGCTGATAATTTATAGTTTCCTGATGACAAAATCTATACTCTCTTCTTGTGTTGAAAAATAACAAAATATTATGTTAAGTTTTTATAGATGGTATAAAAAATATTAATTACTGTACGACTTAGACAATTAAAAAAATTGAAAATGATATAACAATTGTTTTTTTTATCAGCAAAAATTTTCTTTAAAGATTCTTATTGGGTCTCGAACAGTTCCACATCATAAGATCAGATCTAGGTACTGATCATAGAGTAGCTTAGAATGGTCCCTAAACAATTACTATGAGTACTCAAGAATAGTGCTTGAAAGATAGCTCTTGGAATATTACTAAGGATACCCTTAAATAAAAATATACCAATTTGTTTCTTTTGATAAAACTATATGACAGATTTTACTCGATGTATAATAAACAATTTCACATTTGGAAAACATGATTTTTGAGAACAAGATTACAAAACAACTCTCACTGGCTCCATAATTTAAAAAAAAAAGAAAGCGAAAATATTACATAGAGAATCGAATTAAAAATTGCACAAAAAATGTGACCGAAAAGAAAAGAATACAAGCTGTGCACAATAAAAGAATGTCGCACATTAATAGAAATATACTTTCAATATAATAAAAGCCTAATAGGTCATAGAATATTATATCTTTCAATTATTCTTTTATATTCATAATCGATTCGAATTCATATCTACTACATAGTGATACAAAGGAGAAAAATATTTTTCATAGTTCTGTATATTTATAAATGAATGATACGAACAGAATTTTAGAAGAAATACCAAGTAATTATATTTGATTTTTAAAAATTATTTGTATAATTCCAGAAAAAATGAGGATGAAAGTGGTATCATTTCTTTATTTAAAAAAATTTTATTTTAGTTTATTCTTCAAATAAATCATTAATTACAAATAATAATAAATCTCAATCAAATTCTATAAATCTTAAATATATTCCATTAGAAGATGATTTGGAAATAAATGAAGAAATTATTGATAATATGACAGAAAATAAGAAAATTAATCAACAATGGATTTTTCTAAGCATTATTCTTATTTTTACTGTTGTTATTAGTATTTTAATATTTATAAGTACTAATGTATCATTCATTCAACATTCTTCAAGTATAAATTTTATAATAAAAATTAAGATTTTATTTTTCTAATGTGTTTTTTTAATGTCTTATTATAGATAAATCTTTAAAAAAAGTTTTATTTATTATTGTTGATGGTATACCTGCTGATGTTATTGAAAATGCAACAATTCCTAATATTAAAAAAATTATAGAAATTGGAAAATATAAAAGAGCTTATGTTGGAGGTGATATTGGTACTTATACTGAAACACCTACAATTTCAGCACCTGGTTATATGAGTTTAGTTACTGGTACATGGGCTAATAAACATAATGTATACAATAATAGTGTTGAAAAACCAAATTATAATTATAAAAATATTTTTCGATTATTTAAAGAACAACAAACAAATAAAAAAATTGGAATTTTTTCAGCATGGATTGATAATCGTATTAAACTTATTGGTGAAGGTTTATTGAATGCAGGTTATATTATATTTGATTATAAATATGATGGTTATGAATTAGATTTAATTAATTATCCTCATGATTCTTTAAATCTTTATAGATATTATATTGATCAACGTGTTATAAATGAAGCTTCAAAATGTATTAAAAATTATTCACCAGATCTCTCATGGATTTATTTAGATAATACAGATGAAGTTGGACATCTTTATGGTGATAGTAAAGAATTTCATCAAGCAATTAGTTATTTTGATGAACAAATAGAAAAAATTTATCAATCTATTGAATATCGAATAAAATCTTATAAAGAAGATTGGTTTATTATTATTACAACTGATCATGGAAGAGATCCAATAACAGGTAAAAAACATGGAAATCAAACTGAAAGAGAACGAACAACTTGGATAGTAACTAATAAAAACGAAACAAATAATTATTTTCGAGATTTTCAACCAAGTATAGTTGATATATTTCCTACTATGGCAAGATTTATGAATCTTAATATTCCACTTGAAATTGCAAGAGAATTAGATGGTATACCATTTATAGGAAATGTTTCTTTAATTAAACCTGATCTTAGTTTATCGGGTGATAATTTAATAATTAAATGGGAAGCCTTAGATACTATAGGAAATGTTACAATATGGTTATCGACTACAAATATATTTAAAGATGGTTTATTTGATAATTATCAACTCATTGGAATTGTGCCAATAGAAAAACAAATGATGATATTTGATTTAAAACAATATCCATCAAAATTCTATAAAATAGTTTTAGAAGGACAATATAATATGGTAAATAAATGGATCTTTAGACCATAAGATTAAATAAACTCAAAAATCATAAAATATAATTATATTCTTGTTTATCTTTGTATTTTCAAATCTTGTAAAGACTCGATTCTTCATTGATGGATAATAGCCTATTTATGAGTTGTTTTAACCTTTCAAATGTGAATAATGTTTTACAAAAAAAGAAAAACTGATTTTACACATCTTCAAGTCGACGAGTTTGACGATCGAATCTCATAGAAATTTTCTGGAAACGATCAAGCAGACATATGGGCACATAGTAGCAGGATTTCAATTGGAAGTTGTCGTGCTGAAATCATCATCTTTCATAGATTTCTGCTGAAAGAAGTTAGTAAAAAACAATGCTGCAGTAAAATAGAAGCAATCCGATGGAATCTATCGGAACACGCAACATATCTGTCAGGAATCGTTCATTTAATATGAGAACAGTCTCAAAAAAAAACTTTTAAAGTATTCTAGCGAGACAATCCATCTCGGTCCTAAGTATACTATGTGCATACACTAACAGATCAGTGTCAGATATCAATTATTATCATTGATTTGAACAGCAATGGTAAACAAGATATCGCAGAAAATATTGATGTTGATTATTATGTGATTATATTGTTTGAACATGATTGTGGAAATTTTGAAGAACTAATAACATTTTTGATCGGAGAAACTCCCTCATATAGTATTCATGTCGATGATTTCAATGGTGACGACCGATCAGAACTCGCTATTACCAACCAATATAGAAGTAGTGTTGATATTACATTGCACACATGTTCTTGTTGTAGACATGACTTCTCCAGTCAAACATATTCATTTATCAGTAGTTTTTCTTGACATCTATCGAAAAATATGGATTTCATTACTTCTTCGTAGAAAAATTTCACTTGCGTTAAAATTATTATAAATATGAGTTTTTATTTTATTGAAAATTACTTAGATCGATAAATTAGATAGTAAGATTCATGTAAGATTTTTGCACGATCAAATAATATATATGAGTCAAACAAGATCATAGAGTACGATTTTGCTGTATTTATTCACAATTTTGCATTAGGACTAGTTCTGAATCGAGTTACATACTCAAAACAATAAATAAAATTTTAAACTAAAAGATAAAGAAATATTTAGTGCAAATACATTTTTATAGAACTGTTTCTCGATTCTTTTCACAGTTAATATATGTATTCTTGCATGCTTTGAGAAAACTCAGTTGAATACATTTATATATGAAATTAAAAAATCTCTTTATTCATTGATGTATTATCAAATATTACTCCATTCTACAGAGTTATTTTGTTAAAATATATTTATCCATGATAAGAATAGTTTGATCAAGAATTTCTGAAAAAAAAATTAACATATCAGATGAAGTCTTCCTTACCTTCTCGTATATGTTTCTTTCTTTATGAATCTTATCTGACCTGATTAAATCTAACACGAGTGGTTAAATTAGTTCTTAAACATTTCTTAATGTCCAAATCTTACAAGATATTTGCTGAAGACTTTCATTGGAGATTTGATGAAATCTTGCAACAAATTAATCGACATATAGTCATAGTATCTTATATCAATATATTCAAATACATGATGTTCTACGGATTCAAATATAGAACAAATAAATGATTATTAGAGTTTATTCGAAAATAACAATGAATAGCGAATCATGTTGTCTATATGATTCATTAATTATTACTGGTAATAAATTCTACAAATACATTGCAGGATAAATCTTGATTTTAGAACATTAAATATACAAAATTTATTGCTTTATTATTGGTTATAGCAAATATACGATTTAAAATCTCTTTCAAAATTTTATCTTTGTTTTTTGATTTGCAGTATTTTTTCTTTTCGAAGTTCTTTGTTAACATTTTATTTAATCTAACGATTCATTGTGCTCTCATATGTTCTCTATTTGATTAGATATCGGATGTCTTCATATGAAGTATTTCATTCTTTAGTCATGAAAAGAGTATCGACATATCAATAAAGAATCAAATGAGTAGGAGATCTCCTTGAAGTTGTATATAGAAATTTAAAATTCAATTTTATTTTTAAATTAACGAATGATCCAGAATAAATGAATCTCTCGATGTATATGCTTGATTTGCTTTTCAAAAGATAGTTTGTGCAATTCTCTAGAATATCTTATGAAAAATGCTGTGCTCAACAAATAACCGTGGAGTTATGTCCGATTAATACTACAATGCACTCATTTTTATATTATAGAGATTTTTTTGACCGAATATAAAGAAACAATATAAACTATTTTGTAGTTCATGAAAAGTTCTAGCGTTTCAGTGATTATCTTTTTGTGATATATTGTAAGTTGACTTGAATAATATATTTTCTTTGTTTCTCTCCATTCATCTTCTGAGAATTTTCTTTTTCTTATGTTAAACCGAAAATCATTGCATATTAAAATTTATTACTACATAATGTTGTAAAGTGTTTTCTTCAATGGTCGAGATGTATAACATGAACAACCAGTGGTTTCAACTTGCTTTTTGTAGAAGATTGACCGATGAAACCTCTAAAACATATCTAAATATCTTCTTTTAGACTCTGTAAGAAAGAGTACATGTGAAGAACAAGGTTTCATATCTGTTTTGCTAGATAGAATAAAACCATCACTTTTATAAAAATGCGCATTTCAGAGTAAGCCATTTCGGAACATTATACTGTTTATCGGACATAATTCCATAGCTATTCATGGTAACAGCTCTTTTCATAAGGTTTTATAGAGAATTGTATGAGGTACCTTTTGAAGAAAATCAATTACATATGTCATAGTTTAATAGAAATATTCGTAGAATACTGAGAAATCAATTTATTCTTACCCACTCGTTAGAATTCACTTCAATAGATACAACAATTTGTTAAACCGATGGAAAGAGTACCATATGATCTTAATTTTTTTATTTAAAAGTTTTACCAACAGTAATATTGTGATTTAATATCAATTTGAAATTATATTTAAACTCATCATCATGATTATGAAAAAAACAGATATCATAAATCTCGAACCATGATTCAATCGGCCGTCTAATGTTATTGTCACATTGTATTTGAACATAACATCTTTAACTGCTTGTAATGTTGAATGTTCATTACATAAAGATTGATTACAATGAATATTAAATGTAGCAAAATTATTCGAGCTGTATATAAACACAGATGTTTCACGACTAAATAATTCAGTATCACATGAATGATTCATTGTATTCTGGATAATTTTATGTGATATATAACATGAACCACGTACAGTTGTTGTACTACATTGACGAATATTTTGATTTGAATCATAACAATTGAGAATACTATTATCTGATGTTAGAGAAAAATAAGTAATTAAAGGTTTTATTCCATTAGAAATGGCAGCTAAATTATATTGACGTTCAAGAATTTCATTGACTGTATTAATCATTATATCTCGTGCACAATCATCTTTATTTTTACATGCTTCGTAAATGTTATAAGTAAAATAGGGCGAATAATATGATGAGAAAGTTAATGCAGCATAACGTTGATTATCTACACCAGAGATAAAACTTGACGAATCGGCATGAAAATGAACATCATAGTCTTGAGTATGATATGAAAATCTTACATATGCAAGACATTTTCCAGCTGATACAATTTGATTACATCGATCAGGAATATTGAATGGCTCCGTGAGATTATATCTAATTGAGCAGTTCGTTGTACAATGAAGAGCATAACATGATAAGAAAAAATAAAAGAAAATAAAAATGGCATTTTGTAAAAGTAACATGATTAAAAAAAAGGATGGTAAAGGTGCATTACTATCACTGTCATTGGCAAAATGAAGTAAAAAACCTCTTTTTTTTCTGCTTTTACGTTCTCTGCAAATATTTTTATTATGATATATGAGAGTAAAATATTTATTTTTTTCATTACAAAATAATCTGATAGTATTAACTTCTCTCTCGACTATGCGTCATTCTCTTTTATCTAATAGCACTGGCATTATAAATCAATACAATGACAAGAAAATAGAAGACAGAGAAATAACATGTAAGCTCACTATATGTGGTGTTTTCAAACAAGTAGAAGAATAAATGTTAATATGATAAAAGTAAGAGAATCACATGTTATCAGAGAATTCTTTTTTATAGAAATTGTGTCATGAAATACATAAGATCGACAGTGGAAATATGCTGATGATATTAAAGTTATAATACCGCTGCCAATAGTTTTTCGAATTTTTTTATTGTTTAATAATTGAACAATAACATCAATGAAATTATTTATTTATTTCCTTTTTTTAATTCTATCTCATAATTATTATTTTTAAAATAGAAAACTCTTTTTGAAAATTTGTCAGAGAAACTCAAATTTTCTAAGAACATCTCAAAAATTTGTTATATTTCACGTTGTACGAGAAAGATTATTATTGAGTCTGATGTGAAAACAAATTTTGCTTTTTCCAAGCTTGGCTACTTCAAAAACCTTACATCTCTCCAATCCTGAGATCCTTGCGCGAAGCCTGTTGTGCAAATAAAAAAGCAACATTTGCATCTTCTCAAATTTCAAATATATTCAATTTAAAGCTTTAATTCATATTCTTTGCATCTGATAAATAATTTTATGTATTCATCTATTAAGACTCTAAAGAAAACTCTTATTGCTAGTCTAAGACGTAGATGCCAACCAATTCAATTAATAATTATCATGTTTATTACAGAATCACAATGAAAACTAGTATTAACTTATGTGGTTCAAACCGGACAAAAATCATCGGTTAACCGTTCCGTAGAATGTGTGCTATGTTGGCGATATAATGCCGATTTTTTTTTGAAAATGGAATGTCGTAATGCTTTATATGAAAACGGTTGAACATTTTAAAAATCTGTTAAAACTGTGTTAACGTCTACGGTACTATATATTATCGATGTGCTTGAGCCACCTATACCAATCACAAAGCCTAAATAGATCCCAATCCTAAAATAAAGTTCTTATTAAAGAGGATACTGCAAAAAATTGAATAAAATATATTAAAAAGTAGTTTCTTTCGCAGTAAATGTGAATTCTTTTTATAAAACATTAAACCTCTGACAGAAAAGGCTTTCTGTGATCGTTTACAATGTGAACCGAATAGTTTAAGATCTACCATTGTTGTTAGAAAATATATCCATATTCTATCATCCTAATAAAATCAATTTATTCAAACACATCAAAATAACATATTCAATTCCAAAATATATAAAATATGTTTTCATTTTGAACAAGAAATATTTTTTCAACGATATCAAAAAATTCAGATATAAATCATTTATCTTTTCTTTTTAATGATGGTTTCGATATTTATAGTTGCAAAATTTTTATATTATTATCGCTCGAAATAAGATCGAATTTTATTTGATATATATCGTCTCAATTTTACATTATATATAAATAAATATATTATAATACCCAGTAAACATAATTCACCGAATAATACTGTCAGTAAAAATACTAATGGATTTAGATAAATAATATGATCGAACAATACAAGTATATAAGTAGGAGTCCATCCACCAATAAACATAGTGAACATGAAGATTACTTGTTTTATCAAAGAAATATCTCGACGATTAATTTTTGCTTGTCGAATAATTATGGTATCTGCTAATGTATTTGGCTTTTGTGGTTGAATACGATAAGAAGCTCGTATATGAGCAAAAATACGAATATTTATGATAATATTTATCAATGAAGGCAAAATTACAGCCATAATAAGTGTATAAATACGCATCCAAAATTTGTTATTACAATACTAAAAGTAAATAAAGAAAAAATAATAAATTTTCTCTATTTGTAATCCTAATAAAACTGTATTCAAAGTTTTCCAAAGATATTTATATTCAGTTATATCAACATAATCTAATGTATAGATTTCTTCTGAAATATTTTCATATTATTTATTGTTTTGAAATAAAAGTTTTTCAATATTTTAATTAATTTTATATGTAGAATTTGATCAAATTACAATGATTAATATAATATCAAAATCAAAATCAGAAGTAGCTATTGAAAAAATAAATTTTATACTTACAGGTTCTGTTCTAAAAATAAATGGTAATGAAATACTAAATTCAATTATCCATTGACTAGCAATACATGTTGCTAGCCATTGTTTTGTCTTAAAGAAAGGTTTCATATAATAGATTATAGAACATAATCGATGAACAGAAAAAGTAACAAAAGCGAATGGAATTTGAATACTAGCGATATTATATGCATAGAATAAAAATAAACATCTATGTGGGATAAATAAATCTTGATAATCAAAATATTGCATCGTGAAAAAGATAATAAAATATACACACGTACTAATTATAGTTACGCACATATTCAGTAATAATATGTTATTTTGATGATGAAAATGACGAATAAATAAAATTAATATTGAATATATTAAAGCCAAGAATAAATTTAAACTAAATAAAATTATTTGAAGAATAGTAGTAATATAGATTAAATCAATCATTATAATAAATTGAAGATATTAATAAAACTTTCTATGATAAATAATATCTGTTAATTTTTTGACTTAAAATAGCTAAAAGAAAAATAAGATAAAAAAATATTTCTTAATAGAAATATGATAATTGAATATCAATGAACTTTGCCATAGTCAATAAATGAAATATTGTTTTAAAAAAAATTTTAAATGACTTTAATGATTCTTTAGCAATGAAACATATCCTACTGAAATTTATACTTCTATTTTATATGATAATATTCATTTGAGCATTTGTGCTTACGATAAACAATGATTCATTAACAATTTTTAGTCTATAAAGAGATAAAAAGTAAAGTCAGGTGTCATAATTCTACCAAGGAAAAAACATCTTTTCTATTTCACTAATAACCCGAGTTAGGCACATTGTAGAAAAATTATTTTTTCCCCTATAGATTAAACATTCCTCTATCGATTTATCAAAAAATTTATTTAAATTGAGCTGATTAATCATTTCAAAATGCTTGACAGTAGAGGAGTGCTAGAATTTTCTTGAATTTTTGAATGTTCTTAATTTTGCCACTTAATGTATTTATTGATCCTAACCCTGCCAGTTATATATAAAATCACACTATTTTTTAGAAAAAGTTTTTATTCTAAATGAAATCGATTGAGCTTAATCATAAAATGTATAGCACTCGATTCGTCTTGAGACGGGCTATCAATTAGGCATGCACCGAATCCGAACGTTAGGGTTTGGGATTCAGGCACGGTGTTAGAGTTTGAGCTTGGGTTCGGTCATTTTATTCAATTGTTAATAGGACATAGAAATAAACCAAAAGAGGAAATTTCAAGGTTGGCTATGGTTAGTCTGAGTACAATGAGATAAATGATCTACAAAACGAAGAACTAGAAACATCTGTAAAAAAAACTGACGATATTCGGAATTACTCAAGCCCGAGCTTTAGGACGTTTTCAGGATTGATTATATACTTCCAGAAAACGCTTGGAGAATTATTTAGATAGTTGTTCTAGTCTGAGTTTGTTAAATAGATACCTACCTCGAACCCGAACCCCAAGCAGGCCCTCGACCTATCGGGAAATGGCACTTCGAAGACTCGATCTAAAATTTCAATGGCCGTCAGAAGCTAAAATTCGACAAATCGAAAAGCCGATCGGATGACTACTTGGGTTCTTACTTGTTGATATATTGATCTCTTAAAATTGAACAAGACGAGTAGAAGATTGAACATAAATAAAAATGAATATAATACTGTTGAATGATGATAAAAAGACGGCTATTATATATGTGTAAATTCTTTCTCAAAGTAGAATATTATACTTATAATCAAAGAGTATATTTCATCTAATGTCAATTATTAATTCATATAATATGAACCTTATATTATAAATATTTTATCTGTCAAAAGAAAAATTTTCCGTTAAGTAAAACCTATAGAATGTTTCAGATATAATGGATCTTTTTATATTTTGATAATATCTCTTTTATTACTCTTTTGTTCGAACTTAATTTTTTTTTAACAAAAGATGCATCTTTTGAAGCTCTATAAAATGATGTATTTTTTATTTGATTAAATAATGTCCATTGTTTTCCAAATATGCTTGAAGCAAACAGTTCACAGGAAATAGTTTGTAATATAACATTTTGATTGAAGCGTATCTTAGAAAAAGATAGGCATTATTTAAGCAAATAAGAAATATACTATTTTCAACAGCTTTGAAAAACGCATTTTCCTGAAGAAAAAATTAAGTGCAAACAAAGAAGTAATAAAAAGAGATATTATTAAAGAATAAAAAGGCTCATTATATCTAGAACATCCGATAATTAAAAATTGAAAATTTTTTCTTTGTTTTTTGTTTTACATTTTTTTTCTCATTTTTCTTTGAAATATTAAACATGTAATAACGTAAGTAACTATTTATTCGTAAAAATAAAAGAATATTCTTTTATATATATACATATTATTGTGACAAAAAGAGAGAAAAACACTGAATAATAAAATAAAGAAAAAATAAAATTAGAAATGTAGAGAGAAAGAAGTCTATATCAGAAAAGATCACAGGTACTTTCATAGAAGTGAATAAAAACTATATTTATAAATAAATGTAAGTTCATTATCTGTTTATTTTCGTATCATATACAGAAAAAGACTAGTCTTTAAAAGAAAACGAGACAAATTATTGTTCCTCAACATTTATTCGATAATTTCAAGTTTCTCCAGGAAAAAGTAGTATTTCTATGAAATCTTATTGATTTGAATCAATATTGATGAAAAGAGTTAATCATCAAAACAAGAGAATTTCAACTAATATCAAACATTGTAATACAAATTGACACTAGTTAATAAATAGATAACTATCTAATATCGTACTATCATTTCATTGCGCATGATTTTAAAGAATGCGATATTCTATACAATACATATATTTTCCTTGCTTTTCTGTCAAGTAGAATTACATAAGATTTTTGTTCAAGTTTTAATGTGATTTTACTTAATTACTTTAAACATCATTTTGATTGTATCATGCACTTTTATTCTGAATTTTATTTAATAAAAAAATACGTAATTTACAGATATTTAGAAAAGATAGTTTATTGTTCTTATTGGTTATGCTTTTTACGATGATTTTAATGTATCAAAATTGATTGACTGTATTTCATTTATTCTATATGTTAAGATAATTATTTCTTGTTTTGATTATTCAAGAGAAAATCAAAAAATTCGAAACAGAATTTTAATAAAACTTTTCCATATCACTATCCAAACATTTTTTTTTAATCTGATTAAGTTGAGATTTATCCTGCTGAGAACAAGCTCATATCAGATAAATCATATAGTCTTGATTGGTTTGTCTGCTAGAGTCTTCTATAATCAAAATGAATAAGTCACATAACGATGGAATGTCTTATTCTATTTAGCATAATAGAAATATTTCGATGACTTCATTTGTTTTGCAATAAGAATTTTTTCATACAACTATGATAAAGCATTTCACGACGCATTTTTAAGAAAAGAGATTATGATTATATGATATACCTACCGTGAGATATTTGAAAAACATCGTCTGGGGCAATCTTAGGTCAGAAAATAGAACATATTCCTCTTTTATTTTCCGTTAATTTTCTCACAGGTAGACTTTTCTAAGTTCTAGAAGTACAGACATATGTGAAAATGTTAACTCTTCAGTTGACGGTTCATTCAAATTAATTAATTAAGTAATAAATAGAGAATATTTCTCGAAGCATATCAGAAAAAAATTTTAAATTTTTACGATAGATTGTGTGATATAAACTAAGTTCATAATAAAGTTTCTACAAGAGCAAACTTCAATAATTTTTCTAATAAAGACTAACTCTTTAGTTTTTCCATCAAGTCTAGCAACAAAAATCTTTATCTTAGGATAGATAATATAAACATCTTAAAAAGAATATATATCATTTGGATCATCATACTGCTAGCAAATGATTTCATATTTAAAACAAATAAATAATGAATATCAAACTATGTCATTCAGACAAAAAGTTGTAAAATAAAACTAAAGTACTAAATATGGTAAAACACATATTAATTATAAATATACTATTATTATAATAAAGATTAAAAGCACGGCTAATATAAGTTATCATAATGTCATAAAATATATACATCATTATGAAAAAATTAAAAAAAAATTTAGCAACACTTACTATATTAGTATTATTAAATAAAACAGAAAATGAAAGAGTTTTTAAAGCAATGAGTAAAATTTAATAAAAAGAAACTGTAAGTGTAATCTCGATGAGAATAGAATGTGATATATAATAAAAATATGTTGACCTTGGCTTAATACAAAATTTATTATAAAAACTTTATGAACGCAATTCCTTTTGGGGCTAAAATATGGAACTCATATATGCAAGCAACGTGCGTGGTAATTTTAATAAAAAAATCTGTTAATAACATATAAAAAATAAAAAATGAAGTACACTTATTGGATATGTCAAGAAACCGGATAGCGAAAATCCAGAGACGATAAAATTTGGAAAAATAAAATTTCAGAAAATATATAAAACAGTTCGAAAGTCTTCATAGTATATCATCCATCAGACATTATTCATTTGTATTCTAATGTGTATGTAGTGCAGTGACACTAAGGATCCTTCCTTCTCTTTCCATTTCTCACCATTTGTGTGCTGTTTTTTGTTCTGACAATGTATCACCGTCTGTTATTTCTATTTCTTAAAGTGACTACCGCTTATCCAACACACTCTTTCATGAAGGGATTGGCGATGCAGAAACAAACTGACAATTTGAGCGCTTGGTTCTACGACAATAATATCGGTCGTGCCGAACTTCTCGATGGATTCTCACTACAGATGACTTCAAAGAAATAATTTTCTTATCAGATTGTCTCTCATGTCTTTTCTAATTAAAAAACTTAGAATAAATTTTTTCCAGATTTTTTGATCTCATATCGATATTACAACTGTTCATTATGAATATTATTTAATCAATGTGCTTTCCTATATATTTTCGTTTCTTTTAGTTTTGTATGGTACTTCTGACACACCAGCAAAACTTCTCTAATCATATTAGTTAATAATAGGAATTTATAATAATCTTTGTTCCTTTTTCATTAATACAACTTTAGCGCAGCTAAGCATACGTAATAACTATTTTTTATATCATACCTATTGGTATTCAGTGACAGACATCCGTAATAGAAAGAAAGAAAACCAAAAAATAATTTATATATCGTGTTTGATCATATTCAACGACAATTGTCTGTAAGAAATGGAAAGAAGGAACCGAAAAACTTCATTTTAAAATTTGTACTCACATCTTTATATGTTTGTTTCACAAAATTGAGGTGAAGTTTTACATGTAGTTTTTTATTAAGAAATGAAGAATGTGTTTTAGTTAATAAGAGAAGGATGAATTAGAAATAGTATGTACACGAAAAGAATAGATGAAAATTTCTTCCTTTTAACAGAAATATCTATAATTACTAAAATCTATCTGTATTAGTAGAGATTCTAGTCATAAATACAAATTTAACGATTCAAGCGAAAATTATGTAATATTAATTTTTCTCTTATAATATCACACGATCATAATTCGCCACTGTCTAAGTTAATGATGATTTCAATCCGAGAAAAAGTCTATATTTACTTCCAAAAAATCTTCTTTGATAAATTTTTATGAATTATTTCTTGCTATTACATACTTATGGAAGTCAACAATGAATCATAATATTGTCTATAGAAAAAACATTCTTTGACACGAATATGCAACTATATAGATTTATTATAAATAAAAACATGCCTAAATCGAAAAAGAAATTTCTCATACACGAACTGTATCAATAAGTATGTATATAATCATCTAAAAAGTTGTTGAAATACATTTAAAAAATATCGTCTTAGTTCATGGTTACATTTGAACAAATTGATAATAATATTTAAAAGAACTATTGCGCTAAATACCACGCTAAGATTAAAAAGAACTGGATTATAATAAACAGCTTGACTGTATACTACAATTGCATAAAAAGGGGTCCATCCTCCAACAAACATTGAAAACATAAAAATCATTTGTTTTAATAATGATATTTCTCGACGACTAATTCTTGATTCTTGAATATTATTTGTATGTGATAACGCTGAGATACTTTGAGGTTGAATACGTCGTGTAGAAGATCGAACATGGAGAAATATATGACCATTTGGAATAATATTAATCAATAAAGGCACAATTACAGATACTATTAATGTATAAATCCGCATCCATATTTCATTACGACAATACTATAAATAAAATAATACATAAAATTACCATCTGTTTTAGAATTTATTTATTTTTGTTGTAAACAAATATATAAATTACTTTAATAAAACCTGTATCTACTTACTGGTTCTTTTCGAAAAATAAATGGTAATGATATCACAAATTCGATTATCCATTGACTTGCAATACATATTGTTACCCATCGTTTACTTTTGAAGAAAGGTTTTGTATGATATACTATTAAGCAACATCGATGAATAGAAAAAGTAACAAAAGTAAATGGAATTCCAATACTGGCGATATTATATGTATAGAGTAAAAAACGACACATATCTGCAGCATACAAACGTCGTAAATCAAAATAGGACATTGCAAAATAAATAATAAAATACATACAACTACTAATTATAGTTAAACATATATTAAGTATAAATATGTTATTTTGATGACGAAAACGACGAATAAATAAAATTGGTATACAATAAATCAAGGCAAAAAACAAATTTAGAGAGAATAGACTAACTTGAAGAATAGTAATGATGTAAAGGATGTCTACCATTTTTAAAACTGAAAGAATCTATGAGGACATTTCAGAGTACATCTTAAATAGGTAAAATACGTTTATTGGATTGTAAATAATAAGATAAACTGAAAAATGTCATGTGTTTTATCATCAGTGAAGTGATAAATGCTCCTCAGTCGGCACGTATTATATCTATTCTGAGAGAAATTACGAAAAGCATGTTGCTTTGAAGTATAGCAACTGAGAAAAAGGTGTTTTTCACGTCTTTCAGACAACATGATAATGATGGGAAAATATAGATAATCAGCGTCATAACATTCATAGCATGATTTTTTTTTAAATTAATTTTTTATTTAATATGGCCCACACTTTTTAGTTTATTTATGAGTTAAAGAAGAATGCCATATGACCAGCAGTGTGCAGATTTCCTCAAAAAGAAATTTCCGAAATTTCTGAAAAAACACAAGCTATATGTAATCCACACATTAGTTGAGTACAAATATAATAGAAATTTCAGAAGTTGTCGTTATTTAGGATAGTACTTATACACCTATCGATGATAAACCAAGGTGTTAAATCGGTAGAAATTTCAGAAATTTCAGTTATTTAACATAATACTGGTATACGTGTGGATGATA
>JAJEKB010020049.1:228301-279402 GCA_022393335.1 Macrotrachela quadricornifera
CTGAAATTTCGGAAATTTGCTTTTTTGGAAATCTGCACATACCTCCATATGACATAAAGTTCATTTTATATTTTCATTGCAGATCGTACGACTTATTAAAAAAAAAAAAAATCAAATTTTAGTTATATATAGATGAGAAATAGCCGTGCTTCTCTTATTGTAACTTGATATTAATATTCAAAGCAAGCTTACATTTTCTGCTTTTATTTAATCCTTCAGAACTGAGGAAACTTTTTCTAACGATGAGCGAAGACTGACTACTACAAGAGAGCTTCTCATCCTTCAGTATGATTACGTTGTAGCTAAAAAAATATTTCTTTCTATTCACACACATACAGGATGTTCCTTGGAGGAACATTCGGTCTTAACGGACCAATTTTTTTCTATTATCAGTTTATGACAACGAATTGAAGGAATATTTTACACACTTTCTGTTTCAATATAAGGCTTGCTCGAAATTGTTTCGCTCATTAAAACCGAAAGTCCCTTCCAAGAGACATTTTCTTTCCACTGTCATTAGGTAGCAGCAAGTCGATTAAAAATTTTTGGAATGATTTCATTAGATAGCCTGATGTTGTGTTTAGTAATATCACTCAAAAAGCAAAATTTCGAGCTATATTTCTGAACAGGTAAATAATACCATTTCAAAAACTCATGAGTTTTACAAAATCTGTTGCCTCTTCTGACATTCAGTTTTAAGAAAGTTCATTCCGTTCTTTGTTCTATCAGATTATCAAAGTCTAAACAAATATTGGTGTTTGCCTAAACGGCTTTACTACGCCTTCTATAGCTTTCTTCGCAATGTTCATTAGAACGGACGTTCGGTTTTAAAAGTGTTAATAACACGGTCGATATAGTCTAACAGAATATTTCTGTTGGTTAATTTCGATTAATCATAATAGCTGAAGCAATTAGTCTTCACTCATTTTGAACATCAAATACTTGAGTTAGAGAAAAAATTCTTTGTAAAGAAGTTAAATATAGCCATGACATATTTTAGAAAATTCACATTCGAAGCCATATCGATGCAATTGTCTATCATTCATTATAATAACTCATTCCGTAAAATACAATCTAAAAGGAATATTAAAGTATATAGAAGTAGAAAATTGCATCTACTCACTAGCTCTCTTGACAGATTTATCAGATATATTAGCAACAATTCATCACAGACGTAACAGACACACCTAATTAACCCTCTTTAAAGAATAAGTTAATGTAATTAGTTATGTTTAATAAGTTCTAATCAATATTTTCGAATATTTTTTATGAAGAAACTGCCACTTTTATACAAAAATATGCTATGCATAGTATTATACAAAGCAACTTCATAAAAACAGCTATATATAACTGATTATCAATTCATATATTCAAAAATCCTATCTTTTTTTTCAATTGATTTATTGGTTGGAGTATGACTTTTTAATTTGTTTTTTTAATTGTTTATATGTATTTGTTGTTAATATAGAATATTGAACAATGCATCGCGATCACATATTAAATTATCCTTCAGATTTTATGAAAACACTTTCGAATGGAACACATACATTAATTAGTCCGTCTAATACCGAATACAAGACTGAATCAATTTATGTTGTAAATTGACATATTTTTTTTATCATAATAACAACTATCATAGTTATGCCTGGTTGAAATTGATCGATTCTTTACGTGAGGAATAATATTGATGCATAAAAATTTTATTATATTTTGAACGAAATCAATGGTTTTTTATCTTTCAATATTTATATAGTGAATATTCAACTTTTTGAAACTAAAAAATCAATCAATTTTTCTTTTGTAATAAAATAATGAACTTGTTTATTGTCAATTTAGATAAATAGCTAGAAAGAAAAATAAAAACAAAATACAGAATTACATTATTAATTGTCGATTATTTTGACTATCAGTTGATGATTGAGAATTAGTACGAGATCTATTATTATAAGACGCACAAAGAGAATTACTACGTGAACGAGATGGTAAAACTAGACAAGCCACATCTGCAGCTTGTGGTGGTAGATTATTTGGTAGAGAAAGTGTTGTTGGTTCTACATCTACCTCTGATGCAACGATCAATTCTTCTTCATTCGAAATTCTTCGAGTAATTATAACAAGACATCTAACAAAAAAATCAATCAAAAAAAAAATTTTTTTTACGAGTGAATAATCACTTACAAGTTAAGAACAAATGGTACAATACTAAGTCCACTAGCAACTAATAATGTAAAATTGTTTTGATGAGTTACTGTTCGAGCATAGACCCAATTGAAGAATGAACTTCCAAATGCCATAATAATTGTATTAATTTCTGTTACTAATGTAAAAACATTATTACGTTCATCTACTTTTAACCATTTCGATATCATTGAAACTGTCAATACACTTTGATAACCTGAAAATGGATTAATCAATAATGCTAAAACTAATTGCCAACTATATTTAGCTAGAGCAATCCATAATGCATATCCAAAAAAAGAAATATGTCCCAATGCACAAATTATAGCATCATTTGCACCAAAATAAGTTAATATTTTCATACCAAGCACACTAAAAATAGCTGTACTAATCAATGATATTGCAGAAAAATTGCCAAGATCTTTTGATGACCAACAAAATGGTGTACCAAGTAGATACCATAGTAATGGTGCCATTGATGATAATGCTAATAAATGAAATATATAGGAAATAAGAATTAAAATAAGACTAATTGATTTTTTTCTTGAATGATTTTTAAAACTAAATATTGTACAAATATCAAAACAATGAGAACAATTTGATATCTTAGATTTCTTAATCCTGACATTTATAGTGTCTGATGATTGTGATAGAAGTGACGTTGTTTCATCAATTGATGATGAAATTTGTGTAGGTTTTAACAAAAAAATTACCACTAAAATTGATAAAACTTCCAATCCAATAGCCATCCAAAAGAGATCTGTAAAACCACGCCATTGAATATAATAACCAATACCAAGTGTTGCAATTGCTGATAAACCAGTAGTCAATGCACCAAGACGAACAAAACGTGATGATAGATCACTTTCTTCAGTGCTCTCAGTAACAATTAAATTGATTACAATACCTTAAAATAAAAAGATAAGTTGAGATCAAATCTATCCAATACTATGAATACAAACCAAGAACATTAGTACCACCTGCTAAACCAGCAATGAAGGCAGATATATACCACCAATATTCTGCAAGATTTTTATAAATAATTGCTTGATAAATAACTACATGAATACCATTTCCAAATATAGATAATAACAATACGAATCGACGATTTAAATGTGAAGCATAGAGACCAAATAAATATGTAATAATAATTACTGGAAATGCTCTCCATAGAGTTGCTTGAAATATTAAATCAGCCGAATGTTGTTGTGCCCAGGCTTGAGCAGAACTATTCGAACTGTCTGTTATATTATCTGTACATTGTTCTTCATTTAATTGTAAATTATTGATTGTAAATACACTAAAGTTTGTTCCATTTTGAGAACTATTATTAGGATAAGTTTGTAAGAAAAATGAATAAATGTATTGTCCAACAACTGATAGAATACAATTGTAGAGTGTTTGAAGACACAGAATAGTTATAATAAAATAACTATTGTTATTAGTCATTGTTGATTATCATACTGAAAATAAGTTCGTATATAAAACATACCTTTTCTTCTATTGACAACATTCACTATTCCGTTTTTCATTTTTTTTCTCGTTTCTACAGAAGAAAAAAAAAGAACATGTAAGCTAGTTCGATGATTTTTTTCTTTTCATCATAAAACATGCAAGAAACGCAAAAATATATTTACCGATTTTTTTTTTCATTCTATATCATATATATAGACACACATTGCACGTGATTGTAAGAGAATATAATTCGTATTTTTTATCATTCAACGTTAATAAAGTGATAAAAAAAAATAAATTTTATCAAACAATTCTTTTTTGCAGTTAGTAATATAAATGTATGATTGATGTATTTTAGTGTGATTTGGGATTTAACAAGACGAAGTAGAGGACAAATATTTACAAAAAGATATAAAAATTATTTTTTGAAAAATTGATGAATCAAAATAATGATAAGCTATAAACAATGCGAAAAATGATAATATTGCAACATATATTTATCAATAGAAATTCATATCTGAAAAAATGAATGAAAATTAATATTTTACATTTCACTTTGAAATGATATATATGAAAATAAATTTCATTTATTAATGATTTAATATGATATCGTATAATATACTATTTCTTCTTGTATCTATTTTATTATTTCTTTCATAAAAGAATATTATAGAAATTATAAATAGATGTGCATCTTCTGATATATCAAACTAACAAATAAATAAAGAATATAAATAATAAAATCATCATTCAGTTATCCTGTATTAAATATTCTTTAAAAATAACTCATGATTTAATTAGAAAACCATATTACTAACTAGCATATTGTTGCTAATTGTCAGAAAAATAATCTATTATAGTTCAGTGTTAATATTAGAAAATATCTTTTGATTGGTTGAAACTAATATCAAATAGGAATATTGATAAACATATAACATTCACTCAAGAGTTATTTACGTTCAGTTTTCTCAATATAATAATTATGACTCAACAACGTATATTTGTGTTAATTTTTGGATAAATTTTACTATAAATTATATGGCGACTGAAGAAACCAATGTACAAGACAGCGATAGTAGTAGCTCCCTGAGTGGAGTGAGGGCTTTGGATAATGATTTTATCTGATTGTGACAAATTTTTTTGTCTTACTTGTTTCAATGAGAAAGTATCATGCGTTGTTGTAAATAATTCAACCAGTAGTCAAGTAGAGCAAACGACATATTATGTGTAATTTTCTGTCCGACAAAAAAAAAATGGAAAAGAAAATGTTTTTCTATGCAGTTTCTTGTTAAAATATATTGAGTCTGAGTGGTGAGACCTATGGCATCAAATATATTAAACAACTTGTGTACATCAAAGAATACGCTAGTATGGACTTTGTTAATTGATTATGAGTTTCAACAAAATGGATATGTCTAGCCATACATGTTAAACTCGTAAAGTCGTTCCAATTATTCAACTATTACTATATGATAGATTAAGGATGCTACTCTAGAATTCTAGAAGTAATCCACACAATGAGAACGCGGTGAGATTAGTTGAGGGTCAGATGGTGAGGATGACTGAATAGTTGAATTTAAAAGATGAATAGTTGGAATGACTTAACGAGTTCTACACTACTGGATACATAATAATGAAAATAGAAAAATTGTAAAAAATATATCGTTGCGAACAAGAAGAATATACTATTTAGTTTATATACAATAATATAAAATATAACGATTCTATAATATCGTATACTAAATTTATTCTTTGAAAGTTTTATTTTATTCAAATATATAATTTCAATATTTTCTTTTATTTTAGATATTAATGTTGCATAAAACATTGTCCATTATTTAAAATATAGGTAATGAAAAAAATGTCCATCTGCTAATTTTTAATATTAACAAAAAAATACAAATCGTACGTATAATAAATACTTAATTCACTTGTCCTACATTTATTATTCATTAAAAATAACGTATTATTTATGTAGAAAAACAGATTAATACCTTTTATATTGTCGCTAGCTGTCAGTAAAATATTGGAAAAAAAAACGAATATTTCATTGTAGACCAGTACCAACATTGAAAAGATGAGTTTTGGTTGGTTAAAACTATTATCGAATAACATTGTTAATATAGATAAGAGTTACACGACCAGTCATTATCATTCTATACTTTCGATAAGAACAAAATGACGCAACCAGTAACACCAGTTCCAATTATAACAACTCCTCTCGATGAAACACTTGGTAAGATTGTTCCAAATTGGACACCTCGTCTCCATCCTCTTGCTGATCCACAATATCACATACTTCAAGGTCAATATTGTCGACTTGAAGTACTCAATTCAAAAACAAGTGATGTCGTCATTCAGCAACTTTATGATGTATTTAAACCAACCGAAGAAACTCATTTTACGTATTTAATGTATGGTCCATTTAAAAGTGTAAACGAATTTAAAGAAGCAGTGAATATTAAAGAAAAACCCAGCAGTGATATCGTCTTTTATACAATCTTTGTTAATAGTGTACCAGTAGGATTTCTTAGTTATTTAAGAATTAATCCAGAACATGGTACAATTGAAATTGGAAATATTAATTTTAGCCAACATTTAGTTCGAACTCGACAAGCTACTGAAGCAATTTTTTTGCTAATGCAATTGGCATTTGATACGCTTGACTATCGACGAGTAGAATGGAGCTGTAATTCCTTGAATATGAAATCACGACGAGCAGCAATAAGATTAGGTTTTCAATATGAAGGTACATGGTTAAAACAATATGTTGCTAAAGGTCGACAAAGGGATAATTGCTGGTTTAGTATTGTGGATGATGAATGGCCATTGGTCAAACAAGAAATACAACGTTGGCTAAATCCAAATAATTTTGATTCAAATGGACAGCAATTAACTAAATTAAATGCTGCTCAAGTTAATCCACGCCAACATAAATCTGCAGACATTAATTAGAAAATAGATACACTCATTTTGATTATATACTAGTTTTTTTTAATTTTATTTCAAAAGCCGCAAATCTTATTTTCACAATTTGCCCTAATCAATTTCTAGAACAATAGCAATGATAAAAAAAAATTATCTGATTATTATTTTCAAATACATATATGGCTAATTTGATAATTTATTCATTTTTTAGATATATATATGTTGTGGCCAAAACTGGAATTTGGTCAAATTCGGAATTTGACCAGACAAAATTGGGATTCCAGTTTCGTCCGGACAAAATTAGAATATTGTTAGAGTGGAATATAAAACTTATTGAAAAACCAGTAAGAAGAATGGGAACAAGATCAAGAGTGATGGTGCGAGTGAGGGAGCAGAACTTAATGAGGGTACGATGGTTAGTCTTGATAAGAATGAAGGAGTTCTCATAGACAATGAGATTTTAACGAAGACTAAGGTTTTCCACGATCATTAACGTTAACTCCATCTGCAACTTTAACTGACACACTCAAAATTTATCACTCTCATTTAGACCTTCTTCCTCACTCACACCATCAGTCTTTATCTTATTCTTATTTTTGTTACTGGTTTTTCAATAAGTTTTATATTCCACTCTAACAATATTCCAATTTTGGGCGGACGAAACTGGAATTCCAATTCTGTCCGGTTAAATTCCGAATCTGATCAGATTCCAATTTTGACCACAACATATATATATCTACTATGTATTTTTTATAAGCTTATCATGTCATTACCATTATTAGTGAAGGGATAATAATTCAAGTTAGTAAACTGCTGCAAGGAGCTGATCAACCATTGCTTTCAGCTAAACTGATATCAGAATTGGAATCAGAGAAAAGATATTCAAATACGAAAATTTTTTTAATTTAATAATAGCTAGAACGGAAAGTAACTGAGGTAATCTATATTCTAGCAAAAACTATTTCATAATTTTTTCTACAGTGTGATAACACAATAGAATAGATGCTTGCTCATCAATAGTTTAAATATCTAACTCTTGTACAACATTGAAGGATCATAAAGTACGCTGACGTAGAAATATAATTTCTCAATATGATTTCAACTATGCTAACCGAAGACAAAATCTGTGAATAGACTCTCATTCTATAGACATTACTGATTTTACTTGTGACAATATTTATACCTAAATATTAAATATGATTATATAAAAACGATTCATAAAAAAAGAGTATCAGGTACATACCCATATTATAAGAGCCAATCAAATTTTACATTGATTAAAATGAAAATATTTCACTTTTTTCTCTTCGTATAAATAGATGGTAACTAAATTAGCTAATTATAATAAAATGTTGATGTATAGATCTTACATATGTTGTACTTTATAGTTAGATTCTTTCCAGTAAATGTATAACTAACTTCAGAAATTCTTTATCTGCAGCAGCAATTGGATGAACACATGCCACTAACAGTATTGCATTTTTTTGAACTAAGTTTTCACGAAACTTTTTAAAAACCTCGTAAAGAGACTCCCGAAAATTTCATCTGCATTTTACTTTTCTCATGTAAAATTTTATTGATAAAAACGAAGATATATATAAATGTATGAACTATATCTAAGCATTTTGCGTTGTACACACTACAGATGCATGATTGCTCTCTAGTCTTATAATCATATCATAAAAATATAATATTCTTGTTCTATTTTGAACTTGATCGGGTAGAAATGCACATTTACTAAATTATTGAGAATATAGGGAAAATTTAATAGGTTGATCGGAGGTGGCGGCTAAGCTGCTCGGCTTACACTTTAAAGCCGAATTTGTCATTTCATATTTTTAATTTCTAATACGTTTTATTACAAACATTGTATATACCACAAGATGTAGCGTGAAAAGCTCTTCAACCTGGAAGGCACAGCTAGGATGCAAGTATTTGTACTTGTACTTCCAGACATATACTTTCGCATAAGTACAAAAACAGAATACTTTATACTTTTATTTGAGGCATATGTCACCTTCATTCATGAGTACCTTTATTAACTTTCGAAGAGCTATTCTGAGGCATCCTTAGTCGAAAACTGCCATAAAAGTCTATTGATTTTTTTAGATGTACGGAATTAGCATTAGAAAGTGCGTCGATTCATATACTTTTCCAGTGTGTTAATTAAAGCTTTTTTTTCGTTGACAATTCACTCCGAGCCATCCTCAGCACTACGTCAACGAATAAACTCAGTCAAAAAATGACTAGAAGTTATTTTTTTGAGGAAGAAAAACTTTCGTTAAAACACTCGAAAAATATATGAATCGACGCACTTTTTGGCACTAATTCCGAATATCTAAAGAAAATGAATAGACTTCTATGGCAGTTTTCAGAATACCATCGTAGTTTTCCAAAGATCTTGCAAAAAACCTGATTTTGGAATTTTTTTTAGAAATGATTTTGCTTCTGAAAATATACGCCTGAGTCTTGGCTATCAAAGGCTGAAAACTACAGATCGCTATTATGTTCCTGTCGAAAGTTATTCAAGAAACATATAAGTACCACGATTTCTGGCACCGATAGTAGTTTTCTTCCAGTCTTTTTCTCGTATTGAGACTGTTCTTTTGTTAATAAATTGGAGAGCGTATTTTCTTAATCTTTATTTCAACGGATGTCTAAATATCTGCTTTATCTATAGTGATTGAAAACTCGTTCAGCCTTGTCAATATAGTTATCAACCAGAGATCGTCAAATCTCGATTAACAACCACTAATAATATAGTTATGACACGGTCGGCTTTCTCTCATTCAGGGGACAAACCATAAGTATTATCGATTTTATTTGTATATTTTACAAAGAGCAGTAAGAGTCTACCTGATAAACCTTATACGAAACAATATTATTTAATTTCACATCGAATGTCACCAAAGCATACATGATACAGAAAACTTTTGTAACTCTATCACGGAGCTAAGTGAACTGGAATAACTAACCTTTAAGCCAATGGATTTCGACAGAGTACGGGACAAAAGAATTTATAGGGCAGATCCAGTGGGAGACAGCATCGTTCTCCATGTATTTCTGATCTGTTCAACATTGATTAATGTAAAGAACGTCTAGCAAAGCGTAAATGATTGATATAATTCATTAAAATGAACGATGATGAATTCGGATTGTATAATTAAAAGATTCTGCAGAAATGATAAGGATTTGAGTATGTTGATAAAAAAAGTTTAAAGAGGCGTGGTGATAACAATAAATGAAGAGATGAGAAATATGAGAACATCGTTTTTAATAAGTACACATGAACGATATTGGAAGAAATATGTGTAGTTTAATTGCGTTTACCGAGCAAATATCAGATCTTCTGAATCATTATCATCGTAAGTAGCCGTATATATAATGATTTCATAAGTTAGATCGCTTATATGAAAGCCAAATCAGAGATGCTGATAAATGGTCATCCGCAAGACATTCGTCAGGAAAACACTATTTATAAAATGATTTGCCATTAGCTGCATTATACAATTCTTTTTTTCTTTCAGAGACCTTTGAACAGTAATATCGACTCGTTGTTAGGTAAATCATTATGAATGACAAAAAATTTGCCGATTGTTAGTAAGCTTATTTGCTTTTCACAAATAATCAATAATTGTTTTTATAGCATGATACGGATTGAAATATATGATGAACTCTATAATACCAATACGTTTCATCCATATCGAAGGTCAATATATCACTTATTACTTTTTATTTTTTGTGGATACACGAAATGATAAGGAGTGTCACAAAAACAGTCTTCATATCTAGGCTTTACGAAAAAAGACAAGTCTATATCTCGGCATTTAAGTTTTCGACCAGTATGCTAGATGAAAATGACTTTAAGCAAAAAACGGATTGCTCGACTCGAACCCTGTGCATTTGCAGTAAGATTTCAAAATCTAAAATAATTTAATGATTGATAAGAAAAAACTATTTTAAGATAGGTCTAATGTTCCACTTACCGACTTTCATCAAGTGAGAAAATATGAATTGTTTGATGATTAAAGTCGAGTCACTATAGTCAAGTCAAATGTTTTTAGTTTCTTTGTAGCAGAGTCTCTACGAAACAAACATTCAACTTAAGTACAATCACCTTTAAAAAAATTCTTTCTTATTTAATCGAAAATTCATGAAAAATTGCTTCGAAACCCAAAATTTTATCGCTTAAACATTGAGTTAAATGAAAGTAGCATTATTAATATTTTCAGCCCTATATTATCACGGCTAAGTTGTAAAAGCTTAATCCTGTTGGTATTTTTTTGTTATCTCATTCATTTTTGGACTGCTTTCTGATGAAAAAACCTCCCATTCATTTACAGTAGCTTTTTATCTAATTGTGTGTTATCTTAGTAGACTTTCTTTTTCTGCTGTTTTGAAAAGAGTTTCAGTCATTTTCGCGTTTATTTTAAAAGTCAGCTTCGTGCTCTCTTTTTCTTTTCCTTATCACGAAACAAGAAAAAACTAACGTCACAACATTCTCACTCTATACCAACTTTATCAACGTCGGCTGCATTTTTATGTTCCTTTTGTCTTCGTTTAAAAATATATTTAGAAAAAAAAAGATTGTTTGCAACAGGTTCGCAAGTAAGGAATTTTATATTTTCAGATTAATAGATGTCTTCGTCAACCGAAAATGAATGTTATCTATGTGAATCGCCGCTGCAAAGGGATGTGGAAACCGTGACAACTGAATGTGGTCATACATTTCATCGTTCATGTGCTCAAACACGTATCAATGAGATACGCAAAAGCGATTGTAAGAGATGTGGAAAACAAAGAGCCTTAGCCGATGCATTTAAGAAACAGCCAACAACAAGAAACATTACATACCAGGATCAAAACTATGATCAATCTGTGAGAAAAGTATGTTTATTACAATTCATCTGTATTGACGAATTTAAGATGCGGACTCATTTAGCACCTTCTGCAACACTTTGAGAGCACTAAATCATAAATACAGAAGACTAAGCTATTTTATGAATGATTAGGCAAACGCACAAGTTATTGATCTATGTTTTCTGTCACAGAAAGGAAAAAATACCCAACTACTAGTAGAAATTTGTCAAAAAATATGGAATTTAAAAAAATAGTTCGATTGAAAACTCTTCGGCTTGCCTGTTAAAGAAGTTGTGACTTTTCTTCTAGGTAGTGAAATTTTTTTTTGCAAGCTTGCTGTAAATTCGATTTATAGAATAAAAAATAGATGAATCTGGTTTATTAATAAAAGACGAGTGATGTCATAATCCCATTACACCCGGTATTCTCTCACAAACACACTACTTCCCACGATCCACTACTGGTGTAACGACCTCGTTACCCCAAGATAAACTATATCCTCAAAGTTGAGGAATATGAGTTGATTTGGTGTAACCACCTCGTTACTCCAAGATAAACTATATCCTAAAAGTTGAGGAATGAGTTGATTTGGTGTATCCACCTCGTTACGCCAAGATAAACTATATCCTTAAAGTTGAGGAATATGAGTTGATTTGGTGTAACGAGCTCGATATCCGAATATGTAGTATACTCTCAAAGCTGAGGAATGTGAATGTATTTTTTGTATTACTCTTTAGGTAACAGCAATGCCTCGTAGGTTTATTTGCTAATTTTTTGAAGGTTTAAGGAATAGGCGTATATTTTTGAAAAAATTATAGATAGGATTATTGCGATATATAGTTTTGATAGTTGAGCGCAATATAGTAGTTCACTTCTAAGAAGTCACCTGTAGTGATTGATATAAAATGCGTTTCGTTTTCGAGTAGGCTGGTCGTTCATTCGAGATGTTGAACACGCGTTCACGTTTTCGACAGATCTGTGACACGATCTGAACATCTACACTGACTGCTTTGTGGACGGATCTCACTTTCCGAGCACCCTCAATATCGGCTTTGCCTGTTGGTCGCGCTTTGTGAACACCCTCACTAGCTGCTTTGCTTGCGAATCTCCATAGCAGTCGGTCCCTTAGTTGAAGTCAGTTGCAGAATAAGAATTTTTCGACAAATGTTTGGGATAACGAGATGGTTACACCAAATCAACTCATTCCTCAACTTTAAGGATACAGTTCATTTTTGGGTAACGAGATGGTTACACCTCATCGGCTCGTATTCTTCGAGCTCTATGATGGATGTGTTTATTTGTGGCGTAATGAAGTCATTACTCCTCGGTATAATGTGCGGAATGAATGTCAATTCACTTTCGTTGACTATATGTTTGGGTATTCTGACGTCTGGCTGTGGAGACTCGGTGTAATGGTATTATGACATCTATGTAAAAGACTATTACTTCTGCTTTTTCTGTATCAATTCATAAGTGCTTTATTTATCTGTTAGATGAATTATTAAGAAAGACAAATATTTGAACATATTTAATGTATTACTAATGATGTGAAACAAAATGCATTTCAGTCATAGTACGAAACACATTGAGTATATTCAATAAAACAGTAGCATTCATTTTATACAATTAGAAAGAAAAATCTATTTTTTCAGAGTTTATGAAAACAAAATAAATATATGTCATACACTGTTCCATATCTGTCCATGCAGTAATCATTACACAACATCGAATATGATCTTATCTAAAAATCTATTATCGTTCACTCTTTTGAAAAAGTGTCGCCCTTTCCTTCTTTTGAAATTCTAAATCTATCGTTATTTTTTTTTTTGAATCTATTACTCCTACATGAATACAATTATTATTAGTCTATAATCTTTATGCAAGTATCATATATTATTATTTCCATCATTAGACATCTATTTCATTGAAGTAAAAATTATTCTATATAGGCTATTAAATGCACTAGTTGTATAGCATGTCTAAAAGCTTTAGAGTAAACTAGTATAAAAAACAAACATAACAAGATTTTGACATGCAGAAAAAAAAATATTGAAAAGAAAATGTATTGTGCATTTGCTGTTAAAAGGATTATTACAATAGTTCAATTTTAATACCTACATGAACAGATTCCTGATCTAATTAATTTACGTCCTTTTCTAGTAAAATATATGTTTTTGATAGAGATTTTAATACAACTGCAGCAAAATGGGACAGTGAATGTATGGACAGACATAACGCTCTTTTAAAGAAGAGGATTGAGGAAGATGAGCTCATTTTTGTTTGCATCACTTCAAACTCTTCATAAAGATCAGATAGACATGTAGATCTAATGCCTATCAATTTAAAAAAGGTTCAGAATTAAATGTTATTCTAGGATATGAAAAATCACAGGCCACATTTTTAACATCTCTCAGCGAAAGTTTTTGACTAAAAAATGTTTCCTTCATATTGATTTAATCATTCATCAAATTATACTAATGCTTTTAGAAAACTTCTGAGTCGAAGAGCAGAAGAAGTCAGCATATTGATCAGTAGTGTCAAAGCTATATACATTTTCTTGCAGTTTTCAAATGTTGTGTAACGCGCTAAAAGTAAAGGAGAAATGCCGTCCTGCTCGTCTAGCATTTGTTGTAGGGCAGCTTCGGAAATTTAGACGAATATATAATATGTAGTATAGGAAAAGAAAGGGAACAAGTGATGATAATCAGGATCTTGGAATGTTAATGCGAACTATATTAAGAGAGGTGTAGACACAGATCAATAAATATAGAATGGTAGATGAACCAGTCTTCTATCAACATCCAAGTCAGTCAAATTAAACAAGAAAGATTTTTTTTAGTTGTGTCCTTCTAAAATGTACAAAGCGGATCAACTAATATATTCACAAGTAGAAATAGGTACAAGGACCACATTTTTATGGAGACGAGATTACAAGGTAGTCCTTTTCTAATATTTTAAAGATCAATTTAGAACATGTACAATTAATCCAAAAAAAATCCTTATGGTATACAAATCGAATTAAAATATTAGAACTTTATGAACTTACTATTATTTTAACTGGAACAGAATTAGTAACAGTTTTTGTAATCGAAGTTACTAACCTCATTAGCCAACGAAAGTTAAAAACTCATTGGAGCACGACCTAGTGTTCAATCAACTTATTTAATTTCTCTCTTATTTAGACCAGATATATTATTAAATACTTTAATATCTGGTTGAAAGAAAATAGGTACCCATAGATTTAGAAATTGGCTAAGATTATCACACCAGATGAACTAAAACCAGGCGTTTCGTAAGGTAATGAAACTAGACTTATCTCTCTTTCAATTGCATACTGCAAACTTTCTGAAAAGTGCTTATTGACTTAGTTAGACTATGGACTGAAAGTAACTATCTCGTTTCTTTTGAACAATTAGAATTTAGACCTAATTATCCGTCCTCTCCATAATGCTTTCGATCTATCAAACAGCCAAGAATAACTTAATCACTGATGTTTCTACGCTGCCCATTTATGTTGATTATCAGAAGTATTTGATCTTGTTTTGGATGCAGGATCTCTGGTCAAGCTATGTAGATTGGAGATGCCATCTAGCCTATTAAAGTTGATTATATGTCAGCTAGATAACAATACAATGTACATAAGCGATGACCAAAAGAAATATAATTTCTTTAGTGTTTATGCCGATCTCTTTCAAGGAAGTAGTTTAAGTTCTTATGTCTCTATCCTATGTATTAGTGATTTGACATCTTATTTACAAACGCATTAAAACCGCCTGTTCACAAATGATTTGCGTGTGTTCATTTGAGCTCTCATAAAAAAACCGTTCTTTTTCCTAGTTACGTATATTTAGAAATTAAAAGTAGTAAAGTACGTAACAGGATTGAAAATATTCAATAGACATAGGCAAGACAGTAGTGCAAGTTTTTTATTCACGAATGAAAAAAAACTCAGTTGTTATCTATATGTTAAGTAAAACGAGAGATAGTAAATTTCTTTGAACAACTTGCGTCTATCTAAACAAGCCAATCGTAGTTAAAGATCACGATGATTAGATGTCTGGAGAACATCCAAGATTATCGTGTGTAAGCTGTAGTGACTGGGATTAAAACGATGTTTATTTGCCTATACTTTTCCAACCTTGCTTAATTTTTCCCTTTTGTTCTCGTCCTTTCTAAAATTCTACAAAAAACACTTAGAAAAAAATTTATAGTGATTCATCTAGGTCACCACGCTCTATTCGTAAATACGATGGATTTTTTTCTTGTTTACTAACAAAGATTATTAGAAAATTACACCAAACAATGTATCTCGACGCAATTGAAAAATAAGTATCTCTATAATTGAGGCACTTATCTTCTTCTAGAGAACATATTCTTTTTGGAACAAATATCATAAGCAGACAAGACACAGTATAGTTATTTCGTTTCAATGAAAAAAGTTCAATGGATAATGGATAAACATCATTAATTGTCCACAGACTTGTACCTCACTTCAAGTATTATCACCTAGTAGCTAGTTATACATATAGTTATAGGATAGATACACATCCTCCTTCTTCTCAATCCCTTCTTAACTGTCGAACTTGTTTTTCTATATTGTATCTGAATTTTGCACTTATTTATTGTCTTCTTTTTCATGTATTTTATTGTTTCTTTTTTAACATTATTTTGCTATCTGCAAGTATTTCTGGGAGTAACAATCAAGGGGAGTGAATTTAAAAGAAAATAGTTCACTTGTATATGAGTAACTGTCAGTCTTTCAAAGAAAAAACTTTATCAAACAAAACAATGAAAAATTCTTGTGCAAATAATGAAGTTTTTTTTGCATTCTCTATTCTCAATGAGATGATGGTATGAGCGCAAGAAAGGCCGATGAATGTAATTTTGTATCCTTCTTTAGATTAATTTGTCAATGAAGACATTATTTTATGACGCAGACAATGTAATATAGATTATCTGCAAAAATTTCAAACACCATTGAAGAGATACGATTGAACTTCACTTTTTGCAGATTCTTTTTATTTCTGAAATAATTAACGGAAAATCTATCTATGTTTTTCTCGAATTCATAGGAAAGAGAAGCAAACGATTCTGCTGCTGCAGCAAAATCGGCTCACGAGTATAGCAAACGCGATGATGTAATCGACACGTGGCAATGCGAACATTGTTCGATGAAGAATACGAAATCAGCGAGGAGGTGCGAATCTTGTGGTGAGTCACAGTATTCTGCATCGAGAACCTCGTATACAACGCATAAAGGAACACTCTCTGGAGATAGCTCTGATAAAAAATCACGATCGGATGGAGAAGACGATTCTGTTGCTGCAACAAAATCGGCTCATGAGTATAGCAAACGCGACGATGCAATCGACACTTGGCAATGCGAACATTGTTCGATGGAGAATGCAAAATCAGCGAGGAGATGCGAATCTTGTGGTGAGTCACAATATTCTACATCAAGAATCTTGCATGCAACGCATAAAAGAACATTCTATGAAGATAGTTATGATCAAAAATCACGATCGGATGAGGAAGATAATTATTATCGTAACCATAATCAAGAAAAAGCAAGAGGTTAGTATAAATAATACATTTCTTTCTAATATAATCTAGCTTCTGACGCCATTTATAGTTCTGTTCTACAAATAGTAGCGTATATCAATAAAATATATAAAACAAAATTTTATAAGAGATTAAAGCTGTTTAGATGAACAAGACTGTTTTTATAAAAAGATTTGTGAGAATTGAATTTTCCTGGAATCACGTTTAACTTTGAGATCTACGGAACAAACGGGATTTTTTGGGGTTCAGGCCTGCACCGAAGTACTCTAATTTGGTCGATAGTTTTAATAGAACAATGAAGAACATAACTAGAGATGTAAATGAATCCTCGATTAGAGAAGGACACTATCGCTTCCAAGCTGATATTTTATCATGATTAGAGACAAATTCGAAACGTGCGGCAGTGCTTCGTCTTGAGAAATTTCTCCTTCATAATAGTGCCTTTGGGTGTGGATAAATGATTAATTGAATTATATGTAACTCGAATGTTTCTAAGTATGGTTCATGTTCACAAATCAGTTGCATAGGCCAGTAACTAGTGGGAAAACGTTCCTATCTATCAAATTTCTTTTGAACCGATTATGTACTCAAATGATAAGCCTCAGTACTTTATTGGCATGCTTTTCCAAGCTTCTGTTGTCGAGTTATAGATCTTTACTTGATTATTTGACTTTAAGGATCAGATTTTCTGAAAACCTGAATGATGAAGATTCCAATTAAAATTCTGTCCATAGATAGGCCTTTTAATCATCAGAAACCATCCAAAATTTGACCCAAAACAAACATATCCTCGTGGAGATATCAGCTTATCATAAAAATATTCCTATTTTTAAATTCAGCCCAAAACCGGTGTTTCTTTAAAATATGAATATATCGATAAGATGAGGTTCGTTTTAGTCCAAATTTTGCGAAGTTTCTAGTAACTATAAGACATACCTACAGACAGAATTTTAGTTTGAATTTCGACCATTCAGTTTCTTAGAAAATACTATAACTCTAGACAAAAACCGAGTAAAAGGTATATAACTCATTGTGACCTACCATTTGCATGCATACTCAGTCCAAAAGTGATTTCACAGCTAGGAATATCCAATCGTGGATGCAGATGGATGAATATGACTTGTGCTCAGGGATTCTTTTGATAATCGGATACATAGTGAGAGGGAACCGAAATTTTCAGCACGCGAACGTCCATTATGGAAAACCACATGATCAGAGCCTTAGTGCGGGTGAGGGTGTATCTATGGGTGCCAGTTGGTGTATGTGACGTAATAAACGTACATGTGGGCGTGGACATCGTTGCGAGTGAAGTCATAGACAGGAATAAGGGTTTTATGCGGCTTCGGTGGTGATCTGAGTGTAAATCTGGGTGTGTGCGTGGACGAAAATGAGTTAGAAATACACGTCACAGACCCATAAATTGAGAAGGATGTCCAGTAGCCATGCTGTTGCCCACACCAAGAGTCTCACGGTGTGTTTTTCGTGATGGACGTTTGCGTGCTAAAAATTCATCAACCCAATATATCAGCGAGAGAGAGAGCAATAGATCATGAATACGCCGCTAAATTATTGTGCTCTCACAAATATCGATTTATCTAGAATTTGGAATAATTAATGTTTTGAGCATGAGCCACTTAATTGAGAAATTTTCAATCAAATTGTACAAAAGAAATCGCTATTTTCTCAACGTAAACCCTAACGAGTAGAAAAATTGGAGTGAGGTAAGAACACATGCATCCTAACTCTTTATCTATGGTATTGTTGCATATCGCGTTTGCCTACAAATGACTAGTTTTGAATGAACCGACATCTATATATCAAAAGATATGTAGGCTAAGTATACTTCATTTGTGAAGTTTTACTCCGTCCTCTCTGCGTATAAAATCTTATGGAGCCTTAGTTAAAATGTAGATAGAGAATGATTAAAATTGGAAGGATGCAATCAGATATCTCGGCATATTTTTCTGTACCGAGATTCGTAATGCTTGGGTACTGTTGAAATGAACATATTCTATAATATCTGAAAAGTAGTACTTCGGTTTAAAAATCAATAGTTTGCTTAGAGTTTTTCAATCAAGTCCAGCCGTACATCATTGGCTTAAGTAGTGGGTCTTTCGTTTCTCCCGATGTTAGAGTTACGACTATCAGTCGATGTTGAAAAAGTTTAAATACAAATCTACCAACAGACTGTTCATCATTATTATAGTTGATAAAGCAAAACCACATGAGAATGACACTTTTAAAACATTTCCAAATCATCAATTCGTAAAATACAACTGATCATAAGATGCCGTACTAGTCATTTTTTTTATTGTCGCGTTATGTTCACCGTATTATTTAGGGTGGATCAAACAATATTCTATTTTTTATACTATTCGATCATACTTCAACTAATTAAATAAGAATTTTTTGATAGAAACAAGATAGAGAACTGCAGTTTTTGATCGTTTGCAAGATGATATGAAAATGCATCGAATCATATATTATAGATTTTACTAATATTGATCTCTAAAGTATTTTTATTTAGTTTTGTAACTAGTAGAAAAATCTTTTACGCAAAAAAAAAGAAAAAGTACAAAGGTGAATTTTTTCCATCGAAACTGCTAGAAAACCGTATTAGAGGCTGGACTATGATACGTATTATTGATTTTAGTCTTCCGCAATTTGTGAATCTTCGATTCATGTCTATTCCAAAAAGTAAGAGTCCTGGTCATTTTTTGAATAACTTTTCACAGAAACAAGCTAGAGAGCTACGGTTTTCATCACTGGAAAGAGGAGATGAAGACACATCAAATCCGTATTGACAATATTTTTTAATAAGTTTTTTAAGAGCCTTCTATCATGTTTATTGAAAATCAATGTACCATGTAGGATTGCTTAGATGGATTTTTGATTTTCAGGAGTGCATTAGGACCGCCAAGTGAATATCTATAGAATTATGCATGGTTCAAAGCATTAGCTTGAATTCCTCTGGAGTTATAGGCATTCTACTGAATACTGGAAGCCGGTTTTTCTAAAAACCTCTTGTAAAAGAAGAACTTGTTTTACTTTTTGTTTGTTTTCTAAAAAAAAACATTTTTTATCGCCACTTTTAGAAAACTGATTAGAAAAGCTCGAGAAAATATATGATAAAAATCTTTAATATATGATTCGATGCGTCTTTAACTGCTCTTTCCAACGATGAAAACCGCAGTTCTCTAGCTCGTTCCTGTGAAAAGTTATTCAAAAAGTGACTAGAGCTCTTATTTTTTGAAATGGACATTAATGCAAGATCTTCTAATAGAGTCTGTCCGAAGGGTAGGAACAACCTATAAGTTTATAGTCAAGTCTGATCTCCTATAATCGCCACTAGCAGCTACATTGTGTTACACATTTTAATCCCGCAGGAATTGCGCCAACAACTTTTTTTGAAAACTTCGTGGAACTTCACACTCGAAGTCTTAGTTGTTTACCCTTCGATTTTTATAAAAATAGAGAACAGTATTAGGTATTCAAACTAGTTTCAATTGATTCTGCTTTTTTGAACCGCCTGAGAAGAGTACATGTAGAAAGCATTCCGATGTTACACGAACACTAACGAAAGGAAAAAAAACTATTGTATGTTTTAACCTGTATTTTAGTTTGAAATAAAGTAGGTCCATGATTGGTGAAAAAACAACGCAGTAAGGAAACTTCTGGAAGAAATTTTTGATTGTTTTGGAGGATTCTGCACCTCTGCTTGTACCTATCGGATTCCACTGTGAACTATTAGAGGATGAGTTAATCGAATAAAAACAATGCCCAGTTACTGGCGCCCATGTTCCCTGCTCCTCAACTGAGATATCGGAATATAAAATTTCTGATATATGGTGCTACATAAATTCACGATGAACACTCAAAATTAAATAATGGCATATCAAGGAGTCATTGTCACTTTATTTTGCTGTCATCTTTTTGAAGTTTTATTCGCCATTGTTTTACCTAAAATTTCTAATTATTGATCGATTTTGCACTATAAACTTCTTACATACGACTGAGAATATTGTAATTAAAAGTATAAGCACTAAATATGATTGTTGCTAATTATCTAAGTAACAAATAAGTTTGTTTGAAGAAAATATCAATTTTTATCAGAATCTTATGTACAAAATATATTTCTTGTAGGTGAGCTCCACCAGACTCACACAAGATTCACGGCAAGCAGAAATAGTAATGATAAACAGCAACATAAGGACCAAGAAACAGAACAATATAACTCTCGTAGTTCCACTAATGTGCACAACGATTTCATAGGTTCTTCTACCACTGACAAGTACCCAAACGAAAACCAGAAAACAAGAACAGATGGCGATCATATTCAACCATTATCAACTTCTCCATTAACGTCACGCCTGGATAGTCCTTTATCAGATAGAATCACTCCTTCTGGTAATATGAGAAATTTACCTAAGCCGTATGACACAGAAGAAGTCACACAAAAAATTGAAGCACCAGTTGCCAGAGAAATACCAAATACAGGCGAAAATTCATTGACAGCAACTCAAACAACATCACTTCAATTAAAGACAATTGTGTACATAACTAATCTGCCCATAACCATTGATGACAATACATTACTAGAACGCAACATTCGTCAACGACTTGAAAAAAGCTTAAATATAAAAATCGGTGACATAATATGCTATACAAAATTAGGTGTTGGCTACCTTTATGTAGAAAATGATGAAATAAAAGATCGATTAATCAACGGTTTAGGAACACTTGCATTGGTTCCTACTGTTGGAAAACCTATTATTTCATTTGTTGCCGAACTTGAACTGGTTTCATACATTGTGATTGAGATAGACGAAAAAAAGAAAAATGTTGTCTTACCGACAGCAGATGAAATGAAGCGTCGTTGCATGGAATTGTACAAATGTGAAAAGCTACCTCTTTGTGAAAAATTGAATTATCAATTTCCCAACATCTATAAGATTACTTTTTCATCAATAAGTGAGCTATTAAAAGTCATACACAATCAACAGTTTTCGATTAGTGATCAATTCGCTCGAATCTATTATTGTGCAGATTGTAGTTTCTTTGAAGAGCTACCACGATCAATGACTGAAGATAAGTTAAGAGACACTATTGAACAAGAAATTCGAAAACCGAACATTTCTTCATCATCTCTCTGGGTTCAATTAAACAAACGAATGAATAGTGCTTGTATTATTGTTACTGACACAGCACGACTTTGGTCAATAAGGAGTTACATAGTTATTGATGGTAAACTATTGTCAAAGAAGAATAATCTCACTTGTCGCCTTCGTATTTATCCTGTTCCTCAGTCGTTTGCTCTTCGCAAGATTACGAATCATGAAGTATTTGCTGATAAACTAGTTGGTTTTAAACATCAAGGAGAAAATCTCATTGTTGAGTTAGCCGACAAAACAGTTTTTGATGAATATGTGACACGTAAAATGTTACGCGTCGACAATAATAATATTTTTCATGTAGAACCTTACAATGTTCCAAACAATCCAGAAGCAAATGACCTAGATGAAAACACGTGGTATGAAACAGAAATGCCACAATACAAACCTGATATAATGCAGTTTATTCTTACTCCTGAACATGAAATCTTTCGATATAAATGGAATTCAGAAAAATGGCTCCAGCAATTTCAACAAACAATTTTTCAAGATAATGATGGCAAATATAAACGCGATCGAAGAGACACACCAAGTGATCAAATTCGTCATCAACTGAGAGTAACAGTAATGTTGAATACACTTGCTATTGTACGCAAAAAAAAATATATGATTGATAATCAAGAAATTAGATTAAAAATAAACAATCAAATGAAAACAATTGTCTACGATCAACGATCAAAGTTGCAACGACAACAGAAGTTATCCTTCACAACTGCGCCCTATTCTAATACACATATTGATGTTATAAATGGAGATTGTCTAGATGTCTATGAACGTCTCGTTAATGATGGCTATAATCCACTTCTGTTAAATATGGCTAATGCAATTACTCCTGGTGGTGGATATCGAAAAGGTGCTGGAGCTCAAGAAGAAAATATTTTTCGCCGATCAGACTATTTTCGAAGTCTTGATGTTGATCTCGATCAATGGGTTTCACCAAAAAGTGAACGATTTTATCGTTCATCCAATTGTCAACTCGATCTGTTGTCTGATCATAATAATATGTATCCAATGCACGATTTTGGAGCTATTTACACATCGGGTTTGACTGTTTTCCGTCAGTCTGAAGATACTGGCTATGCTTATATGACCAAACCACTTGAAAATGTCTGCTCATTAGCCATGGCTGCTTATCGAGATCCAAAATTGGAGGGAAACATGCTATTACCAAAATATGCTGTAGGAACAAGAAAAAAGATTGAAAATATATTTGCTATTGCCTCTCATCATAAACATGACAGTCTTGTTCTTTCAGCTTTCGGTTGTGGAGCATTTAAAAATCCTCCAAATCATGTTGCACAACTTTTCCGTTCGGTTATTGACCAGTATGCTGGTTTTTTTAAACTCATTACATTTGCTATTATTGATGATCATAATTCGGGTCATTATTTGAATCCAGAAGGTAATTTTAAACCATTCAAAGATATCTTAGATGGAATGGTAGTGTTTCCCTTATCACCATTGAATAGACCATGTACTATGTTTGGACCTTATCAACTATTATCTGATGACTTGTTAGTAAGTGATGTTTGTATTTTTGACACCACACCATGTAAATGTGGAGCACAATGTAAAGATATTTATGATCGTAAACATGCTCAAGAGTATTCTCATCCGACCTTTTGTCCACATGTAGCTATAAAAGGACGGTGTGAGTTAATAAAAGACTCTGTTCATATGAACTCGTTTATTCATAGAAATCGATGTCAGTATGGTGGTCAATGTCTACGAATTAAAAATGAAAAACATATGCAAGAATATGAACATCCATCATATTGTCCATCTGGAAGTGATTGTCAAGATATGAAAGCAGAACATTTGAATGAATATCGTCATTTACCACAATGTCCAGATGGTCGTAAATGTATAGACTATCAAAACAATTTTCAAGCTCATTGTAAAGCTTTTCGTCATTGTACAATCGATTGTCCATATGGAAATTATTGTGCAAATTTACATGACAAACAACATTACGATAGGTTTGAACACCCCTTTCCTACACCATGTTCATGGACTCCATTTCATTGTAAATTATATATGGATCTAACAGAAATTGAGGATCATCAAAACCTTTCACGTGAAATAGTAGAACATTGCCGTGACTTTGCTCATGTCTGTCGATTTGGTCGTAACTGTGTGGATAAAAGTAGTGAACATTTGAAAACATCTATTCATATTGCTCGAAATCTCTGTCCTGATGATGGCAAATGTAAAAAACTCAATAATGAAGATCATCTCAATTCGTTCACACATCCTGAAATTCCCGATATAAGAGAATTATGTCAACATGCAGATGACTGTTATGAACGTGAAAAACTTAATCATATAATAAAATTTCGACATGCACCAAAGTTCGAACATAGTGGTATTTTACGCTATTTTAACTTTAATGAACATATTAATTTTGTTCAAAATCAAAAAGAGAGCATTGAACGTATTACTGCTTATATTCAAAAACAAAAATGGAAACCATCACCATCGGGAAATATTTCACCTGAGATTTTGAATTGGATTCGTACTGTTCAACCTGTTCATCGATGCAATCCAATAATTTTTGAGTCAATTCTTCTTCATGGTCACGTTATGAGTCGACAGTACATGAAAAATTTGAGAGATCCAAAATTTGTTGCAAACTCTGTTTTACAACATAGTCGCATACGGCGTATCAATGGTTTACAAGAAAAAATAGTTGCTCAGCATGTCAAGGAATATGTCATTGCTGTGATTACAGAACAGTTTGAGAATAAGAAACTTTTTTCTTCAGCATCATCCAGTACAAAAACAAGCACAAGAGGATCATCATTATCACAAGTAACTCGTAATGATACAGGATCCCACATGACGGTTATTGAAACTCAAGAGGTATATTTATCATCTGTATTAGAAAAAAAAGATTTAGAAGTAATATATACCAAAGCTAGAAAAATTGCCGATGCTTCCATCAATCTTCATACTAATCCATCTGGTATTGACTTTGATACAGATACAGATGTAGGAACAGATAAGACAGTCAATAGTATTCTTGGACCACATTTAGGACATTATTATGGAGATGTGTTTATTGTTTTCAAACGTAAAATTCTACATCATCCAGATGCTAATTTTACAATTCAATCAGCAACATCCTTTACAAATGGAAATACCTTCTATATGCGTCCATGGTTAGGTAATGATCCAGGTTCACATAATGAAAGAGTCAAACAATACCATCGTTCAAAGTTAAATGCTTCTATTCCTGGATATGATTATGCAGCTGCTCTTGAATTGATAGCTCTTACAAGTCATGATATGAAGGAAAAAACAATGGATATTGATCTCTCTAAGATTCTTAATCGTTGGACCAAAGTTGATTCCCATACAAATATTGAAGCCCATTTACCTCAGCTTATTCCACTAAGTTATATTGATCATATCTATATACCAAAAAACCTATTTGATGGTTTTAATGACACTTCATATCGAGTTATTAATGCAAAATTGAAACATAATATTAGCCTTATAGGATATGATGGAGTGAGTAATCAACCATCTGAACCACGTGGCCCAACGCCTTCATCAAAATCTCGAGAAGCCTATCAAAATTTTGTTAATAAGGAGCTGATGACGCGATATACTCAATATATGAATCAACCATCATCACAATCTGTTCAAGGTGTTGCTATTACTATAGCACCAACTGACTTTACTGATCATTACGTATTACCTCTCACCATATCACAAGCATATGAACAGTATTGTTTCGATAAGAAACATCCATCGCCAGACCAAACAACATATATATATTGGCAGGTTAGTAGTGGCGATATGATACTAACACTATCGAATGAACCAATTGAAACAGATGAGAACCAGCCACAGCTTCGCTGTTTAACTTGTTATATTGCACCTAAGGCTATTCAAAGCTCCACATCTTACGATGAGTATTACTCATATTTGGATAATAATCCACCATTTAAACATCATATTTTAAAAACAACAGGCAAATTCGCTGCTAAATCGAATAGATTTCACATTGGTTGCAACACTGATGATTTCATGACATTTTGTCTTGAAATTCAACGTTCAACTGGCACAGTTAAATTTACACATGCTGGACCAAATTCAATCTATAATCATGAAATCATTACTTACATATTCAACGAATCAGAACTTGATTTGACAAAACTAGATTTTGTTCATGTTAGTTCTGGTTCTCGTACAGTGTCCATTCAAAATCTAATTATTTGCTTTGAGAAACAAGTCGCGTTACATCCTACATCTGATAAAAATTTTAATAAAATATCATCTTCTTCAGAAATATATTCACTTCAAGACCAAGAAGAACGTGATGATAGTAACGAAACCGAAAAAATATCATCATCGATGTTACATGACTATGATGAAAAGAAATCTTTCGAACCCACGAATCAAATGAAGCTTTCAAAATTAAAACCTTGTCGTGATAATGTTAATTGCCTTCTTCAGTACTCTTCAAGGGACGCAGCAGATCATAATGCAAAATATTCACATCCATGTCGCTTCTCTGAGATTTGTCGTAATAAAGAACCTCATTTGACACATGAGCCTCATAAAGTTTCTATGTGTAAATATGATAAAAACTGTAGAGAACTAGGTAAACCATATCATCGAGCCGCATTTCGTCATACAGATTTACCTGATTTTCTTGTTCCATGTCGTGAACAAAATCCTTGCCGTGACCAGTCAAATAGACATCGAATCAAATATTCACATGGTGAACAAGTTTATCGAGCAGAAGCATCAGTAGTAAAAGGTAAAAATTTATTGATCTAAGAATTTTCGGTTGAACAAAATTTTTTGTAGAAACAAAAGCAAGTCCGCCACCGCAAAATCAACATAGTACTGATCGACGATCACCCTGTCAATGGGGCTCAAATTGTCCAAATATTGGTAGTTCTGAACATCGTGAGAGATATTATCATCCAAATTCTGATCAAAATAAAGGAATTGTACGACAAGAGAATGACCAGCGTCAAAATCAATATGTACATGGTGCCCAATATGACGATAACAGTAGTCAGCATCACGCAAAATACTCTCATCCTATAAATGAACGACAGGACAGGCAAATAAAGGATCAACGTATACCATGCAAAAATGGCCTTCGATGCCATTTGATTAATGAAGCACAACATCGAGAAAAATATATTCATTCGAACATACCATAATAATCTGACAATGAAAATTTGACATAAAGAGATTTTTTAACGGCTTCCTAAAAAGTATTTTTCACAATTTTTATTTTCATATAAAACTTTGAATACCACTAGACTTTTTGTCAATCAAGACTTAAAAGAAATTAGTACATGTAATGTATTGGTACTTAAATATCGAAGTTAATGTGTAGTTGAGTGAGAACATGAGGTTTGGTTCTGTAAAATATCTATCATAGGTATATGTCTTTATTGATTTGAATGCTAATATAGAAGTTTTGTTTGAAATCAGATATTTCAGTCCCTTATTAAGCAACTGCTATCCAACACATTCGTACCCATTCATGCATGATGTATCAAACTTGAATAAATAGAAGAATTCGTTGGTATATACATTGCTCTTTGTTGTAGAAACTTTTCTTCATAAGAAAACTTTCAGTATTGAGTAAAAGAACATTTCTAAATGAGACAAAACTAAACAATGTTCAGAGAAAACTCGATCTATACTTTGATAAAGTTGCGCTACATCGAGAGTTAGAATGTCGACGAGCAGAATATCAACGATCAAATGAGTACTGAAAATATTGAATGTTGAGTGAGATTGCCAAAAATTTTTCCATTGTTACAGTAGCTATTAGTTTACATACATAGGCTGGAAGACGATATAGATGTTTATATTATTAATGAGTATAAAAGTAACCAAAATAAGTGAAAAATTTGTTAATATTTTTAATCAAATACTCATGAAAAAGTCTATTACAGACGTACAAAAAAGAATGTAGTTTTATTCTTTTCCATTGTTTGCAATAAAGTAAGATGTTTCTTATAGATATTTTTGAACATCAATTTCTCCATTATCGAACATGTGAGATGAAGTGAATGTGGGAATAGGTTTCAAGTATGGGTGTACAAAGAAATTTCCGAACAATAGTGTAAGAAAGAGTAAGTAGACTATGTATATGCATCATATTTTTTCCTAAGTACAAATTAGAAAATTTTTGATATTTTATACTTTTTATTTTGTCTTTTGATGTTTTGTCATCCTCTCGGATTATATGATCGATTCAGAAATGAAAAATCAAGTATACTATATTGTAGAGCTTTTTCCGGCGCATAGCATGGTATATAATAAATCCTATCTTTATAAGACTTTAAAGGAACTAGAGTCAATTTACTGATAGACTATTATATACATACTATCAATTTTCTCCTACCAAAGATCAGGTGACCGAAGATGCTACGTATATGTGATTGTAATTCGGCAAAAATTCTACAAAGCCATGTGAGAGAAAAATATTTTACCAACACTTCACTCCCATCAAAAATAATAATACTCAGTAACTTATTATATTTGGGTGTGGGTGTGAAGTCATCTCTCAATAAACTAATTTTAATTCTTTTAAAATCTTATGAAAGTAGATTTTATTATACACTATATCATAGGTCACAAAAAGCTCTACAATACAATATATGTATTTTTCTATTTCTAAATAGATTGCCATATCTGACAGCTCTTAAATACTGCGCTTAGAACTTTTGATGAGCTATAAGTATATATAATTCACTTAAGTGCGAAAAGTAATATGAACAATAATACTAATAATTTATTTGAAATAATATATGAGTTATTCTTCATTACTTTAAAAAAATAGCTGTTACGTCATGTGTATATTAAAGTATGCATCGAATTTACTCCACAATTTTTACTGCATACTTCAAAGAATATATTGAATTCAACATTTCATTTTACGGTTATAAAAAATACTTTGATGTTGATAAATGATCAAATAAAACTTTTGAATACATAGAAATTAAGTTCAAACATGCGGTCAGTAGCAATCCAGTTTATAACCTGAACGATGTTCATCACTAAAAATCATATTCGTATTCGAGCAACTCTATCAAACTAATAAAAATGGGTGCATCCATAGTATTAAGAATAATGTGTGAACTAACCAACCTGTGTTCAAATTTTACATATCATCATCAACGTATACTAACAAAAATGACTATGAATTATAGGCGTAAACCGAACGCGAACATTCAGGTTTGGACATTTCTGGTCAACTGATAAAAATGCAAATTTTTTTTTTCTCTTTACTTTCAACTGTACACATGAATTAATGTATTTCATCAATCTCTTGCTTAAATCATCCGAGAAAAAACATTATTTCGAATATTTACAGCATCAGACTCTTCATGAATGCCTCGACTTGACCCGGTTTCGGTCTATGGTTTATATCAGTAGTTACATGTGCTACCGTCAATGGGCATCGTTCTATTGCCAATATACCAATGCTTTCTTCAAATATCACGATATGTAGATGATAGTCCCAGTAAATGTATGAGATAGATTTATACTTAAACAAATGTTTCGCCTTTCTCTAATGTCTTTGAAAAGAATCCAATATGATGAGCCAATTAAAATCATTTCAAACATTAGAAAAATACTTTTTATTTAATATAAGTTTTATTTTTGTAACATCATTGAACAAATTCAAATTTAAATTTTATTATATAGGTTTAGATTATATAATGTATATTATGAAACAGTGCAAATAAAATCATTTATATGCGCACATTGAATATTTCTTTATCGTATGAAAAAGCCTTTACATGTGTATTCATACATTTTGATGAATCGATATTGTTGTTATAAACATCACATGTATGTTCTTTATCTTTTTCATCTATTCAGTCGATCATGCTTTTTTCTTTATCTTTAACTGTAACCAACTATATTAATCGATTCATACATTCACATAAGCATATACTATCGAGACAAAAAATTGCAGCCAATTGTTGTATTCGATAGAAATTACGATATAAAGTTTTGTTCTCTTACAAAAAATATCAACAAAATGGTGTCCTGTTTACAAGTTGTAAATTTTTCAACAATTTAATCTGATTTTTTTAAAACTTTATTATCATTCATAGATATTTCTAGGGAACCGTCAATAGAACAAGCTTATTTTATTTGTACTTTTTTGTACATGATACATTTCAAAAGGTACATGGACTATAATATATCTAAGACAATTTACTAAATTAATTCACTTTAGAACAACAAAGCAATGGTAATCATTATTGAAATGATTTTAATAATATTTTCTAAACATATTTTTCTTTTTATATCAGGAATGTATCATCTAAATCTCGTCTTTCTAAAAACCAACACAAAATGAAGACAGCAACTCGATTTATCAAAAACGAGCCAAGATTATTTAACATAATCGTTTAAAGATTTAAAGGTAAATTGATTAATAATATACATGTAAATTATATACCTTTCATTAATTGTTTGTTATTTTGTTATAGCATCTGGAAAAAATATTAATCTTCTTATTAAGGTAATTAGAAATTTATTTATTTAATAAACCGAAAATACAATATTTATTTTTCTAATACGTAGTGTTTTGTCCTATTTGAATAAAAATTTTTCTTTTAGATATATCAAATGTTACTTCAGCGAGTATACAAAAGATTATCAAGTCGTAAAATAAACAATAGAAGATGTAAATTAATATTATTTTCTTACAACGCAGAATATTTCGCATTGTTTAGTCTTATTAATGTATTACATCAAAATTTCATTCTTTATAAAGTTATGTGTATCTAAAATAAAATATACTTCAGGTAATAATAATAATAATAATAAAACATTTTTTAAACATAAGTTTATTTTAATTATTTAAGATTCCATGGGACACACTTGTCAACAGCATCTATTGTATTGAAAAATATCCAATCTATTAAATTTCATCCATAAATGACAAGGACGTACACTTGACTTATTATATAATTAAATGATAACTATTTCTTATAAATAAAAGGCTTTTTTTTTTAATACAATTTGTTTTTTCTCTTAATCCAACGATTTTCAACTATTTTTTCTGACATTTTTGAAAAAGTGGAAATAATCTTCATATGTCTGTTGTGTATAAATCTAATAATTTGTTTTTTTCTTAAATATATAAATAAAATATTTTCATTAGAATGACATTCATTAAGTTTATTATACATAAAATCATTTGATTTTGTTGGTTAATTATAAAAAATGTCACATGGCGTATTTATCTATTCTGTATTGTCCGATTCGTTTGAATGAACATCATACATATATATATATATATTTATTTTTTTCTTTTCTGTCGATCGAATAGATATAAAGAGACAATATAAATCAAGTTATACTTCTTCCTCCAGTGAGAAGACAATATAAACTTATATATACAACCAGTCGTTGAATGATTATATATTCTCTTTATATGAATTTATCTCAACATATTTACCAGAACGCTTTTAAATATCGAACTTATTTTTAACAAGATACAATACAAAAAAATGGATAAATTGCTATCTACTTTCGGCATACATAAACCACTATCAATCAATGTATCATACTCCGTTGCATTTGTCAAACTAACAATGACCAAACTTTGCGAACAAGAGAAGTACAAGATCGATTTCGTATGACCTCTATTTAGCGGGAATATTATTATTACAAAAAAGACTATATTCATCTAAAGATTAAAGAAATTACATCAATAGTTAATTAAAATGCTTGTATACCTATTTATATTATTGTATATAAAGGACGTCCTATTATTGATAAAAGTAAGATTTTTAATTTATTTGAAAATTTAATCTAATTTAAATACAATTTAATATTGGTTTTGAATTGTTTTCGGTTGAAAGTTAGAAGTTTGAATAAAGAGTAAAATGAACTTGTAATATTTTTAATTCGTTGCTTTTTGATAGAATTTTATAAAACTCATATATATTTTTCAAAGGAAAATAGTGAGTGTAAGTTTTAAGAAAAAAAATTCTAATGCTTTTTCTCCGATAATATAACCCATGATGCATAAATGTCAAAGCTTGTTATGTTCAAACAGAAAGTGCAAGAAACTTGATTTATTCACTGATGGATAGAGTACAGCTTATATTTTAAAACACATATTGATATTATAATTGAAGATGTAGTCTACAACATTAAAGTTCAACTCTTTTTCAACTATTGAAATTGACATATTACCAAGGAAAATTGTTTCGTGCTTTTTCTTATTTAGTCTGCATGATATTAATTAAAATCTAAGATAATGGGTTCAAACTTGGCAAGAGAACACTGTGGACTCTAGGCTTTCTAAAAATAATTTTTCCGATTTTTCTATGTATTAAAAGTTCCTAGCACTCAGTGTCAAAATATAGCCAGTAGATTCTTCAGTTTATTACTAAAATACTAATTATATGTGAGAACATCAATCTATCAAAATGATATAAAAAATACAGTATTTCGAGGTCTATTAGAATATGTAACATACAGTCGAAAAAGTCGATGCATGGTGTTCATAAATGACATAATATAAAATAGCACTTGGTACCAATCTGTACCTGATTAGCAACTTGTTAATCAGTTTGAGTTAAAGTTTGTTTTCAAACAAAGCTGTATACCTGCTCAAAATTTGTAAGGTATTTCAAAACATTATAAAATGAATATATCTATCCAAAATATGAAAGACTTTCAAATTTTACCCTAGTAACATATCAATATCAGTAGTTGAAAAAAGCTAAAATTTAATATCGTAAACTACATCTTCAATTATAAGGTTCACATGTATTTTAAAGCGTGAGCTGTGCTCGATTTATTTCAGTTCAAACACAAGATTTTGACATTTGTGTAAAGATTTATACATCGTAGATTATAAAATGAAATCTTTTAAAAACTAATCATCTTCAGAGAACATTTGAAATAATGCATGAAAATGGTTTGATTTTCTGATTAAAATTTGATGAAATTTTCTATCATTTAAATAAGCGGAGTAAATGATTTCATTCGTTTCACGTAAGAATATGATGCATTGTGTCTATAATTATAACTATGAAGTCTCTTTATTTAAATCAGATATCAAAATCAAAATTGCATCAGAACGATTTTTTTTGAATATTTTCCGGAGACAATTAGGTTCAAAAAAAAATTTCATCTAACATATTATCGGAGAAAAGACATCCAGTGTTTTTCTTATTCGATTGTTGAAAACCAAAAATCGCTAGTGGTTATTGTTATTGAGCTTACACTGAATCCTCTTTCATTCTAAAGATGCTATGTAAATCCTATCTTCCGTTCATTAAGGTTAATGTTAATAAGCTTTTTAATTGAATAATAAAAGTATAACATTCAACAGAACTATTTATAGTTTATAAGAGTGAAGATTTTGTAAAACCTATTTTATGTCTGAAACCAAAAATATATATCTATTAAATATTTTTGTTTTTTTTTCTCTTCTTTCATTTAGAACTTGTTTGTTCCAGCGAAAAATAATGATTTCAATATAAAAATTATATTACACATTTACAATATCATATTTAACGAAATTACTTATCTAATTCAGAACACTAACAATTCCACGATTGTATTCAATCAATAGACACTAGTCAATGTTTATCGAAATAACAAATTAATTCATTTTTTATATTATCAAAAAATTTATATATTATCAATTGTTTTATTCATTATGAACTACCATGATAATATAACATCTCACTGACAAATAACTCCATACCATAACCAAAATTGATTATTTTATCCGTAATATTTTTTCATATAATTATTGTGAATATATATTTCTTTTATAATCGTTCCTCGTTTATAGTTGTAATACTCAAATAAATGATGATAGATCTTTTTTTTACACACAATCATTTATATTAATTAAATACATATGGTATACATTCTTATATAAAAACATTACATACTTCAGAATTTATTCATTTTAAAACAAAGCAAGCAAAATCCTCATTGATATAAAAGGATTCATTATATTTTTATCAACCTTACTATGCAGACATTAATATATATTATTTACATATAATTCAACTGATTATTGAAAGAAACATTAGTATAATTTTCAATTTTTATTCTTTTAAATTTAATACTCATCCAGCGGTGAAATGTTTCTTTTTTTATCGTGTGTTTCAATGAATTATGCTGTTGTTTAATAATCTTATCCACAATCAAGTGAAATACATTCTCAAAAATGAAGGAAGATTTTTTTTTTGTGCTTTTTTTAATATTTAAAGACAAATATCGGAAATTTGATCAGTTGAATACCATGAAAAAGTACCATCACAATACTACGATGATTATGAATTGTATAGAAAATATCTTTTTTTTATATTATTATGTGAATAAATAAAACTAATGAATTAGTTTTATACATTTAACGCAATTCAACCATCGTATAAATTTTGACCAGCCTAAACGTTTCTTTCGACAATGAAATGGATGTTGTTCAAAATCTTCTCGATATCCTTTCCATCCACATTTATCAATACAAGTAATTATTTGCTTTGGACATGAATAATAAATATGATCAGAAAAATTACTTCGTTCAATATTTGTTTGTTGACATAGTGAACATTGAATTAATAAACGATTTAATTGATTAAGTACAATACGAGTAAGAACAGGCACAAATGTATATCCATTTTCTCTACAAGATGGACATGATAATTGGTCCTTTCTCCATGTATCAATACAAGATTGACAAAATGTTTGACCACATTTAATACAATTTACAGGTGATTGAAAAGGTTGTTTACAAATCATACATTTAAGTTCAATATCAATTTGATCTTCATTAACATAAGTGTATAACATATAATTTTTTTTTCTTTTATTTTAATATATTGTTTGGATGGTTAAGATAATATGTTTTTTCGTATTATTGACAAAATGATATTAAATTGACAATAAAGATTAAGAAAACGTGATTCTCTCTAGTGTTCCTTATCAAATGCACATGAATTTTTTTTGCATTTATATCATAATACTTTTCTCTTTTCTACAGTTTAATGTCTGATTGCAACATATAATATCTAAACAGTGAAGAAAGTGACTGATGATAGTCAGGAATATGCACTTAGTCATATATTTATACAATATTCATAGACGTTGTATTCATGAAGAAGTTAAAAGACAACGAAGTTTTTGGAGTTTTCATCTTATTCACCATATAAATAATGGTAATACACTGCAAAGAACAAGATATTAAAATTATAATTAGAATGATTCTTTTTTTATTCGAAAGTTTTTTTATTATTTGCTGATAGTACCTGCTATAATATATATGTAAAGAATATTTTATTTTGAGGAGAAATTAATTCGTTTATTTCTCTAATTCTTTATGCTTTTTTGAATAATCTAAAAAATTTTCGATTTGAAAAAGAGAGTAAATTAATTCGTTTTTTAAATTAGTAAATAATATTGATGTGAAGATTAATTATATCACATTGATGTAAAATTAATAGATGACAACGACGAAAAAGCGAAATATGTAACAGATTATTGACATCTTGCTCTGTCATAAAAGCGACTCCTAAAATAATTTTTTTTATCTTACGCTACAGTCTATAGAATAACCTGATAAGGAATCCATTTATAAAAGAATATTCGATCAAAAAGTACTTTTTTATCTCTGTTTTCCCTCTCCTAAATCATTCGATTTCAATCCGTTTGTTTCCTTTTAGATTCACACGATATAAAATAAGTTCTAGCAGTGTACTATTTTTCAATATGAAATACTATTTCTTTAACTTAGCATATTCTACAAAAAGATTGAAGGATGTACTTAGCTTGAAGTTATACATATTGAATCCTGTCAAATTCTATGAATTCTAACTTCTTTACTCAGAGAATGATGAAGTTCGCCAATTTATTTTGACTTTATTTTCTTAACATTATAGTTTATAACTGACCGAAAGTTCCTATGAAGTGAACATCAAAAATATTAGATGAGTATTGAAGTATTCATGATGTATTTTGATACTATTGTAATAGATAAATCTTAAGTAAAACACTTGTTTTACAATGATTTACATAGCCAACTTTTTTGGTTTTGTTATACCAATGTAATAGTAATATATGCTAGACTTTTTGAGAGAGAAGAAGATAATATTATTATATAGATTTGTATCAAAGATAAGAAAACCCGCAGTTCTCTATGATGATTATCGAGTATAACTACTGAAGAGATAGATACCCTAGAAAAAATGACGCTTTCAGTTACTTCGAACCATAGGAAAAAGATTCTAAGATTAAAAAAGAATTTTATGTAATTTTTTTTGACTACAGCTGTATACTGCTCATTCCTAATAAAAAAACTACTGTTTAAATAATAGAAAAAACTAAAGAAGAAAGAACATCACAAAAGATAATAGATTCCATTAAAGTTATCGATCTATTCTAATTTTAATATTTTTCTAAACAGTAGTTACAACTGTGTCATCATCTGACCTCTATGCAGAGAATTATATGATTCATTGTATCATCCTCCATTCTGATGACGCCATATCATATTCGAATTCGTTCGTTTCGTTTCTTGATGTTCATCATGTGAATTGATATATATTTCTCGAAGACAATCAAGTGATTTTATTAACAATCGTATCTTTATACTTTTTATCAATAATATGATGTCTTCTTAAAATGAACGACAAGTCACAACATCGAATCTATTTCTTTTTACAATGAATCGTCAAACAAAGAGATAAATTTTTATGCTTATAGAGACGTACGAATTAGATTTTGATGAAAATACTCTGTAATAAATATATGAAATATGTTAGAATGTAAAAATACATCGTCATTTTTTACATATTGATGACATACCAGTCATACGATTTGTTTCACATGGAAGTGAAAAATAATTCAAGGCAGTTGAGAAATAGCAGAAGTATGTAGTATTAACTTTAAGCGTTCTTCCATTTTTTGATAAATATACTTTCCAAAGGATGGAGTCAACGAAAATAATCGTTGAATCTTTCATATGTCAAATAAGTACTCACTTAATGATTTTTTCAAGCAGAATACTTATTTTGTTTTTTCTTCTTTTCTGTACGAAAAAAAATAATCAATCGAATATTTCAATTTTTTTCCTTTGACAACTACAATATATATTGTAAGTTAGAATTAGGTGCATAAAATAAAAATATTTCATTTATAAATTAAGATATTGAAAACTTACTTGATTTTTTTATTTTTTAGTTAAATAATGACAAATAAACCTTTTCGAGTACGTCTCTATTTAATTCGTCATGCACAATCAAATGCCAATCTTGTTCCGACTATTATATGTGGTCAAAATATTTCATCTGCTTTAAGTCCTTTAGGAAATGAAGAAGCTATTCTACTAGGCAAACGATTAAAATATCAAAATATTAAATTTGATTATTTTTTATGTTCAACTGCTATTCGTGCAAAACAAACAGCTGATAATTTTTTAAAAATAATGAATATTGATCAATCAAAATTAATAACATCAAGTGCACTTTTAGAACAATCTCAAGGTTTATGGGAAGGAATGAATCGTAATTCATGTTATACACCTGAAATTTTACAACAAATGAATGAAATACATGTTGAATTTAGTGCTCCTAAAGGTGAATCATTACAAATGGTACAAAAACGTGCTATTGAATTTATGGAACCATATATTGAACAAGCAAAAAAACAAAGTATAGAAGAAGATAGAGAAATATCAATTGTAGTTTTTACACATGGAAATTTGATAAGAGCTGTATTACAATATTATTTACAAAGTAATCCGAAGCATACGTGGCTTATTGTACAAAATAATACAGCAATCAATGAAATTTTATTAAATCAATATGGAACATCTATAGTTAAAATGAATGATAGCGGTCATCTAGCATTTTTGATTCCAGAATCATCACAAAATCATAATTAGAATGAAAAATGAGAATTGATATAGTATTGAATTGAAATAAATTAAGAAGAATATCGTTTATTTAATAATATACCTAATTTTTGTTTATATAGTATATAATACTTGCAGTAACTATAGTTTCCTTCAATTATTAAGAAGCATTTAATTTCACCAGAAAATAATTAATACAATCATTCGAATTTTGATAAATCTATCTGTATTATCCATCTGCATAGATTATAAGATAATCTATAGAATAGTAAGACACAGGTCTTTTATAGTACATTACATTTGCATATAATAAATCAGAATACATTGTATGTCGAAGTATTTTTTCAAAGGCAATGCATAGAATTCTAAATTGCCATGACCTCAAAGGATTTTCTTAGAAGCCATCAAATTTCTTTGAATTTTATAGAATTCTTCAGAGTTTTTAGTAAACTATTAAAACTTTCCAAGGATGTTATCTGTGTCAAAATAAATTTCCATGCTGGTATCTCCTTTTCCTTTCGCTTTATTGCGATTCTTTATAGTCATCGATACATATATATATACGTATCAATTACTCATTATTTATATTTGTTGCATTGTAACTCATAGGATCGCATTATTTCCATTAGAAACGCTGCAACTAGGCCGATATTTTAATTCTGTCTATCAATACATTTAGGTTCAATTATACTACCAGAGATCTATATGTAGAATTGTACTCTTAAGATTCTTTTTCTAATTTTTATACTATTAATCGGATGTTATAAAGAAAGCATTGAAACGATAGTTTTTCTTTATTTCAGATAATAAACATAAAAATGACAGTTCATGTTCTTTTGGATTAAGAACGGATCAAATACGATTCTAATCGATAGCATAATGTATTAATAAATAAATCTTAATATTCATAAACTATATTCTATTTGATTGTATGTTTACTGATCTTAACCTACAAGGTATTTTGAAAAGAATCAATTCACAATGTGAACATTGAAAACAATAGATGCTAAGTGAGAAAACTACAAAATATATTATCGAATATTCAATTGATTAATGATGTACGTTGATATATTTTCGTATGACCGTAATACATTTCATGCATTTTAGTCTATAAAAAGATTTTCTGGGATTTCAAAATTTCTGGATTGCAATCTTTCCTTCTTGCATTTTTTACAGACACCTTTACTGGTGATCTAAATCCTCTAATATATTACATATAGATAATGGTGTAAAAAAAATGCTAGGATGTATAGATAGGAAAGTAGTGTAGGCAGGTCAAAATGATGTAAATGATATACTCAATTACAAATAAACAATAAATGGTCCCAATATGCCGGCATAACTTTTTTATATTCAAATAGTACATCAAATGGTTGTGATATATATGGAAGAAGACTTACTCAAAAATATATATGTGTTAAAAAGAAGCAAATATTGGCATCTTAATATATACCACAAATAGATCAAAAAGTTGTATTTAGAAAACAAAATATGATTCAATTTAATTATCACATGCAATTTTGATTTGTCTATCGCGCATTTTCGTTCATTGTTTGGTCAAATCAGGTCAATTGAGTTCATCAAGTTTATCTTCTCAATATCACGGCATATCAGTAACCACTTTGGCAGCTATTGGCATTCCTTGTATTACAAAGACCAGAAGCACACGAACATAAAAGAGGTTCACATAAGTCAATTTTTGCTGTCATATTTGTCAAAACATTTGAAATGTGCTTTTTCAGAGTTTCTTCGTGATATCATTTATGTTCTACAATTGGCAGAATTTTTTTAAACTTTTTGATGCGCTATAATTTGGTACAGGATTTATTGTTAATACTGTTTGAGATCATATGGTTACCACCCTGGAAAAATATTATTAATCTAGTCGAATAAAACAATACCATCTCTTGTCCTTATTGAACACCATGCTGTTTTCATTTTTTTGGAGAGTATATATTCCCATATCCTTCTCACTTTCGTGAATGCTGGTTTCAAGGCTTATGTTTTGAAAAGGTTCGTAGATCATCTAATTAAAGTTAAACGACAGACAAAAAACAAACATATTACAGTAGTAGCCTTGAAAGTATTGTTTTCTCTTTACGTAGTGGCCTGGTTTTCGCGCGACTTTTCTCATTTTTGCGGATCTTACCATGTAGATACTAGGATAGCCCGAAACACGAAATGAGAATCAGAATAATCCTGCTGCTTGATTAAAACCCAATTTTAGTATAGACTAAACCAATATTTTACGATTATATTTTTATTGTTTCGTAATTAGCGTATTTACAATCAGAATCAGATCATCAAATGATGTCGTATTTGCACTATATTTTATCGTACACGTGTCAAACTTTGACCGTATGTACATAGGTGTTTGTTAAGTGGATTATGTACGATTTATATAAGACTAATGTTCGTAGTCGTATGTACAACAGAATTATTGAATGTTACAATTATTCATATTCATGTTTTTGATGTGGCTAAATCGCATTGAATCAATGCAATCGTATCCGCAGATATATTGGACTTTTCCTTGATGAATTTATAGTTGCAATGTCAAGATCTCCATACCAGAGATTGATGAAGTTACACCGCATTATCTTTCATTGTCCCATACTTTAGCACACATCTCGGCAAAAATTCGCAAAAACTACCGAGCGTATGCTACGCCATTTCGTGATTCAAGTGTTCTCAAAGAGCATTGACGAAAAAAATCAGTATTGGCAAAATATCTACATAGAATAAGGAGAGAAAGTAGCAAACGATACGCGCAAAGGTAAGCAAGAATATGAAATAACTCCATCAATCTCTAATATGTACCAACTGTTAAAGCACTTTTAGTGCGTGTAATTTGTGACTCTCTGACAGAATACTAACTGTCCTAATTCGAAGTCTCTTGAAAGCTTGATATTGAGAATTCCGAGCAAGAATGATGATTGATCTGATGGTAACAATTCAAGAAATTGTTGAGTTTGCTGGATTCATTGAACTCTCGAAAATTCTTGAGTTCGTTGAGTTCTAAAGCTCCTTAGATTCCTCAATTTTTTAAAATTCCTCGAGATTTCTTGGATATTGTTAAGCTTTATAACAATGATTCCATCTTCTTTTTGTTGTATGAACCTTTATGTTTGATATTCACAGAATTTGGTCAGATTTCACCTATTTGGTTTATATTAGAATCTCTTATATGATACAGGGATGATTTTGATAATATGTGTCTTGTTCAAATAATTCATATCTGTAAGACTGCTCCATTATTTAATAAAAGACAAAAATATTAACGAAAGTGATACAAAAAAACAATTTCTAGCATGTCTAGTCTATAAGTTTTTGCAGAGAAATAACTGTGCTCTTTAGTGGAACAAATGGGAGCAATCGATTTTCAATAGATGAGTCAAAACACACCCGATTTATTTCTACCATCAGAAAAAAAACATAATAAATGCAAAACTTTGTTCGACAGATCAAGATGGATACTATACAAAAGTCAGGGATTTATATCGTGGTGTACAACATATGACATGATATCCTTGAAATCAAAATTCGCAAGGCAAAATTTGCCATCGTATGTGTAATTAACATGAGGTCTTTTTATTACTTCGACTATGTGTGTTGATAAAAAGTTAGACAATCATTCGTTGCACATCAACAATCGAGTATATGTATGAATGTTAAAAATAACCTGTACAATGATAAACTACTTTTAACTTGATGTTACCAAAAGTAATATGTTATATTATCCTCAAGTGAAACCAAGGGAGAATCAGCTGATTGTAATTAAGGCAATCATAGACAAATAGAAATCGACTATTTTTAACTTACTTGTTCTCTATTGTGCAGACAATGCATATTACTGTTAGAACCACATAGAAGAGGATTCTCGGAAACTTTCAGATTGATTTGAAGAAAGCTATGTTTCATTCTTGTAATATAGGAGAAAAATCCTGCTAGAATCTGATTGGTCAATATGAAAACACATTCTACCCGACAAGTTTTAGTAGGTTTTTTCTATAATATAAGGATAAGACATAATCTTGTTCGAGGCAATTTTGAAATTAACGATGATCATCTTGCTTATGGCCCAAACGACACTATGATACGACCGTATTAGAATAAAGAAAAACTTGAAATTACCTGTCATTTATCAAATGCCATGACTTTAATTTAACTTTAAGAGAATTAAATGTTAAGTAAATAGGCTTAGTTTTAAGTTAAATTAAAGGATCCACTCTATTAGTGATCATTGGCCAATAGAATCAATCGTGACAATCATAAAATTAGCTGTCTCTGGCATAAGTGAAACATTTACTATATATCAATATATTAATGGTTGTGCAAGTCGATATAAGATAATATTTTCCACTTGAATATAAATCAACAAAATATTGAAATAGATTTAGTACTATTTCAACAAGAGCATGCTACAAAAGTTTTACTGCCGGCGTATCTACATACTTTTATTTGTAAGAAAATAAAAACACATAAGAATATGTTCTAATAAATAGTGTAATTATAATAATCAAATATTCACTTCTATTAGAGTTGTCTCACTGATAACTGATCCATACGAACTGGATCGAGTATTTATATTATATTCATTGTATGTTGCTCGTCTATTCGTTGCTACCTTGTATTGACTTGGTAGTATAGAAAGCTTATTGGTTTCATGAGAACTATACGAGCGCATAGTACGAAAAGTATAAAGTTGTTCTCGAAGTCCATCACGAATAAGTACGAAACGTATGACATAAGTTCGAAGTAACTTCATTATGATTTTACTCAGAATGGCTACTACAAGAACAGTGCCTATAGATATACCAGTGATTTCACTTATAGTAAGACCAGATGAATTCTTCACAGTTGATTGAGAAGTAGATGGTGTCAGACTTTCTGTAGTATATGTAAAAGTAGTTGAGGTTGTCATTGTCATTGTTGATTTGATAACTAATGTTCGTTGAGTAGGTATCTGTAGATAAATGAAATTTATAGTCTATATTTGATTAGTATCTTTTCTTCTTATTATTCAAATGAATAATTCATTTTGAAGATAATTTATAGTCTGGAATAACTTACGGTACGTGGTCGCAGTGTAGATGTAATTGAAGTTGTCGATGTTGACGCTAAAAGTAGACAAAATAGATTGATAGAACAATTTTTATTTTATTTTCTTCATACTTGTAGTGGTACTTGTTGTTTCTGAAGGAATATTGAATGGCCAAAAAGTCGGATCAACAATAGGCATTGATGGTTTCGAGCATGTTGAAGCAAGAGCAAGAACACCGCTATCAAAGTAAATATAATATCGTTCACCTGGCGTCCATATCACATTCGAGGTAATTACCAAACGATCAGCAAGGTAGAGAACGCTAGTTATTTCAGTAACAACATTGAGACGATATACATCTGAATTATTTGGTAACTGTTTGAAGCGAATGTAAGTTTCAGTCGTAGGTCGTATGTATTCGATGCCTCCAGTAAGTATAACCCATGTAGATGTTGTTGAAGCTACTGTTCCGATAGGATAACGAGTTGTATTTTGTACATAAAGAGGATTAAAGAGTACAGATGGTGATTCGACAATAAATCGAAGACAGGTTGATGAACCTTGATTTCCAATGGAATCAACACCAGCAAAGCAATACAGATTTTGGCCATATTGATTAGGACTAGCAAAATAGGAAACAAAATAGACAAAGATTGTTTGATCAAAAGGATCTGGAATAATATTAGTATTAGTTAAGCCGGTCGGATTCACAGATATAATATTAGTGACATTAGCATTAGTACATTGAACTTGAAGACGAATGCGTGTAGTAAATGTTGTATTAGCTGCCAAATAAATGCACATATCAGACGAAAGATCTCCGACATAAATGGGACCAATCCAACAAGGATTAGAGGAATCATAAACACGAAAGATAAATTGAATAGGTACTTGCGATAGATATGCTGAAAGAGGACTTGTTGATGTTTCAAAATCGACGACAGTTAATGCAACTGCATAATAACCAGAAATTTGAGGAGTAAACGTTAGATAACAACTTGTTTCATTGAGTATTGCACCAGGAACATTGTCTGTTAAATTACCACATTGTGTTGTACCATTTGACCAAATACAACGATAAGGATCAAAATCATTATCAGCAACATTAATTTTGAGAACATATGTTTTTAAACGACGCAGCCTATAAATTGGTAACATAGTAACGACAGGAGCATTATTGTAACGACCACTAAGTCTTTTATATGTTTGAATCTGAACAGCTACGCTCCAATCTGCATCGGGACTTACTACTAGTATAAACCAACCTTTACCGGTAAAACTTGCAACAAAACTAACATTCCGTTTAACAACAAATGTAAAGCGTCCTTCGCCTGCCGCATAGTCCTCGCTAATGCTATAACTTGTACATGGTACTACCACTGATCCAAGGGTAGAAAGACCTGTTGGACATGTACTAACACATTTAAGGCTACCTGATCCTAAACTTGGTTGTTTATTTGGAATAGTTGATGCGGTACATAATGGTGTAAAAGAGCTATATTTCCATGCATGTCGTTGTAAAATTTCAACAGTAACATTTGTAGTTGAAATTTCATTTAGTACGCGCCAAGATAACATAGAACCTCGGTAGTGAGAAGAAATAATAGGATTTACCAGCATTGCTAGAAGAGGAAGCAAATTTGTCCACATATTACTTGAAACGTAACTTTTGATGCTCACTCTATTCTCCCGAAAAAATAAAGAAAAAAGAACGAAACTTTATTACTACTATGGTAGAGGAAACCTGAATAATCAATTGTGATTGAAAAAAACATCTCTTTTTCATGACAATAGATGGATAATGAGAAAAAAAGCAATGAATTTTAATGAATTGTGTCTTCTATCGTCTTTTCAATATACATGTATCTCAAACCCTATAATTTCATACATGATTTAATGTGATTGAATATAAAGAGGCAAATATTTCTCTGTTGAGTCATTGTTAACTCAAATTAATTTTTATTTCTTTCGAGTCCTCTCAAAAATTATTCTATGGTAGAACATATATTAGTAAGACCATGAAAAATGTTGACTAATTATGAATTGTTTACAAAAAGACTTGCACAAGAATAGTTCTTTTCTAAAACGTTTTCTTTACTATTATAAGCAACTACAAAAGTCATTTTTTCAAGCCTAAATCTTCGATGAACGTAATACATTATATGTAAAGAAGTGTAATTTCTTTCTTTTTCGATGAATGAAATAAAAGAAAATTTATCGAAAATGTACCATAAATCAGTATCGACATCAATATTTTTCAGGTGATGAAGTCAAAAATGTTGGAATTTCGGTGATAAGTTTTTTCTTGTGTATTCAAGAGACAAAGATGTTTGTCTTATTTTTGTTTTGTAAGTGAACAGATCGAATATTAAATTATAGTGTCCTGTAATATTCGTCATCGACTATCCACCACACTTATATAGAAAACAATATCCGTAGAAAAGACAGTGTAGAAAGAGATTTTTCTTATTGTCATTTTGCAGGGCTTCTCAGGTCTTATCTCTTATATAAACTTCAAGATTTTATTATTGACGCAGGCCGACGCCTATCCGCAATAAGAAATCCTATAAACATGCAGCAGGCACATTCAGTATTATAGTTAAGAAAATATGTTGTTTTCATTACTGATCAAGCTCAAATTTGTATAAAAGAAAAAAAATGATTGCAATTTCTCAATAATTTTATAAAAACATGGAACACTGTCAATTATAGATGTTGCTCAAAACATGATTTATTTCTCTCTGGTTGCTTTGAAGTTATTTAAAAATTTCCAACATCCATTTCATTTTCAAATAAACAGTAGTTACATTTATACTCTTTACATGTATAAAGTCTCCTTTTTCACTCTAATGCTACATAATAAACCGATTATATCATCTAGTTTACTGACTCCATGATATGTTCACTCTTTAAGCCATTTCTATCAAAGGTTGTACTGATAACATTTTTAAAGGACGTACAAGTAATGAGTGAAGGCTTTTAAAACGTAATAGTTTTATCTTTTGTGGTCCTTAGCAAAGGTATTGCGTGAAAAATAAAAAAGAACATAGAATTCTTTTTTTTCTTTTCTATAAAGTGAGCATACTATGTCGTTTTTTTTAAATGAAATCTTCTGCACTCTTCAAATTATACTCTACGACCTAAGCAAAACTCCAATCATTCTATTAATATTTTCTCTTTATTCTGATAATTCATACTGTTATCTTTTTTTTATTATGCAGATTTGTCAAGTTAAAATAAGAAGTGCCGAATATATCACAACATAACATTGAATTAATGCAACAATAGTGAACAATTATAATTACTGTATTATCTTAAGTTAAAGAAAAAACAATACATAAATGTCAGTATCATTAGCCAATCAAACTCAACCGCCTGGTCAGAATGCGAGCGATGAACAACAACAAGGTAGTCAAGGCGGCAATAATCAGCAGTATCAACAACAACAAGCTGCTCAAAATGCTAACAACCAGCAAAATCAACAAGCTTATCAAGGCAGCAACGCACAAAAAAATCAACAATCTGGTCAAGGTACCTGTAATCAACAAGAGCAGCAACCTGACCAAAATCAAAATGCACAACAACAACAAAATCCTCAAATTCTACCAGTAAAATGACTTTCTTGCACAACAATAAACAGTCATGTATATATTTTGTTTTTTAAATCTAGTTTTTTGTATCTTCAAGAAAGAGAAGTGATTATTGTTCAAAACAAATTTCAATGACATATCGCCTATTTCGCTTGGATGAAAGCAATAGAGAAACACTTCAGCTAAGAAAAGATTCATTCTGAATAACTAGAATTATAGACATATATTACAAATCATTTATGATAGTATTAAATAGAATTTGTAAATATTTATTCATAATTGAATAAAATAGATTATAAACTATCATTAAGAGTTAATGGAAATAAAAAGAAAACAAAGTAGTTCTTTGATTACGTTCCAAACCAGAACGACATTGAATTGAAAGTCATCAGATGAAAAATCATGCATAATCTAACTGTGAACAATGGAATACCAATTTCTATAATATCAAGATAAATAATGCATTATGCTTTCCAACTATCATAATGTTTTTTTTACGCTAAATGTTTAAAAATTAGAAAAATATTTTCGATAGTCTTGGCTTTTATAAGTTCTCGAACGCATATAATAGAAACGACGACGCCACATATAAAATACTGTACTAGTCAAAAGTATCAATATCAACTGATTGTATGTTTTACGTATTTGTGAATATGAGTTTTATTTATCCAAAAACATTGATCATGTAAATAACAATGTATAATATGTAAAAAGACACGACTAAACAAAATCAATGAAAACAATGCTTAAAATGCTCTGAAAATCGATCACATTCCAAAGCATTATAGTTTCGAAACGAATATCTAATTGCTCAAAATTTCAATTTATAAAAACTAGTAAATATATCAAATGGAAAATCGTATTTTGCACTTCTCAACACCTAAGTATCAAGCACTATTAAGAAAGGCTGATAAGCATAAAAAAGTATCAAAAAGATTCATGTAGTTCTAGAAGTGGCGATAAGTTTCCAAAAACAATAAGAAGGGCTTGAAAGTATTAAGAAGTACACAACATAAAACAACGCCAACATTTTTTGGGGACTATTTCAATGAGTTGAGAACGATAATTACTTAAAAGTACATTTATTTCGAACTATTTAGAAGCAACAAAAGAAAGAAAAAGAAATGAAATGTTACAAAATATAAGACATATGAGGTGCCCTTTTCTCCAATTGCTTTGTCTATTCAAAGCATAAGATTTGAAAAGTGATCTTTTCTCAAATACGACTGAATGGTATAGATGATTCTAAAAAACATTCTGATAAACACTAAGAAATAACTCTAAAGGTTTTCTTATCGAAACTTGAATAATTGTGCTCTTTTAACGCGTATTATTATACAGATTATTTTGAAAAGAACAAAGCAACATCGAGAAAGACATTAATTGTTATTTGTCATCTAAATAAAATACAAAAATCGATTATGAGATCTTCTTTCGCTTCCATTAAGACCAACATAGGTCTTCTCTCAATGCAAATTTCGTTACCAATCAATAAGCAAAAAAAAACGAAGAACATAATTATTCTTATTCATCTGATTGCGATATTACATGACTGCGAAAAAGAGTGAAAGTACAGGAAAAAAAAGAGTTGCTTTTAGTTACATCAGTCAGTCAGGATAGGAGAAAAATTTTATAAGAAATATGAATCAGAGACGTGCGGTCCATGGGTTTTAACCCACGGGGACCGTGGGTCCACGTGGCGACGGGGGGGGGGGGGGGGGGGGATAATTTTTTTTAGATATGTTGGGTCGGGCGGGGTACGGATATGGTTCAGTATAGGGGCGGTCCGGGTCGGGTGAGACAGTCAAAAAAGAAACATGAGTCTCAGGCGGGGCGGGGCTAGACTTCACGGGTTCGGGCCGGGTAAAGAATTTCTTCGGGGCAAACTGAAGGACCGTGAAAAGATTATCAATAGATGCCATTTTTCTACATGTGTGGTAAAAGTAAAAAACGATTCAGTCATTCTATCCAACTAATTAGCTGTATCCTCACTTGTTAGTTATTTATATCTGTCTTTCTTTCATTTACTCTTTGTTCTTCGGTATCCCCGCTTCTTCTGGTGCAGTTAAACGTACGTTTAGCTCGGCCGATGTCATATTAACTCAGGGAAGAATCAATATTAATCCGTCGACAATTGATGACATTGTATTAGTTCAATCAGCTCACTTAAAGGACCATGTATAGACTCTGTCTTCTACATTTTTTGTAGCAAATTGATTCATTAGGCCCTTCACCCCTTGAAAAAGCCAATTTTGGTCAAAAATTTCAAAACGGAGACAAATGCAGAAGAAGATAGCCCGTTTTCAGATCTTCCAGAAATGATACAGGTTTTTTCCAAACAACCCTTCTTTGGTGAAAAATTTTGATGATTTCTGTAATCAACTGTTCAAAAGCAAGGCTTGTTTTTGAAAAACGAAAAATCTTTTTTCGTTTTTTCTCTGTTTATGACTTTTCGATCTTGGCACAAGGATTTCTCAGTCCAGGCTCAGGAAATATATCTAAAATTTTTTTGTTTGAAAGAACGCATTGAGATGCAGGTCACCATAGTCTCTTTTTTTTAGTTAAGCTTTGTTTTTTTGTTATATATACAGACATTTATGTAACTAGACACCCATTTTTCGCGCATTTTTGAGTCATTGAACTTGTGATTCCGTTTTCTGCTAAAAAAAGTATGAATTTAAAAAAAAGGACTATAGTGCTGTGCCTCTTGAGATGCTCTCTCAGACAAAAAAAATTAAATATATTGATCAAGCTCGAACCGAGAAATCCTTCTACGAAAGTGAGGTATTTTTGACCTTTGTTAGATAAATTTCAGCCCATTTGAACGTTCTTGGGTTGAGATCGATTTTTAAAGTAGGGTAGGGGCTTGAATAAAATAAAACAATAAAAATAGCTTAAATGATAAAATCAAAATTTCTTCGGGTTTACGAGTGCGGGGCGAAGCCCGTGAAAAAATTTACGGGTCGGGCAGGGTGGTCTAGAAGGTTTGTTTACGGGAGAACGGGCGGGACAAGATAGAAACTGAACGAGGCGGAGGCAGAGCCGGGGCGGGTAACGTTCAGAAAAATAATCCACGGGGATCGGCGGAGTGGGTTAACGAGTTTCAGCGGGTGGGACCCGCGGGGCATAAAAACACTGCTCCGCATGTCTCTGATATGAATTCCGATTTATGAGGATAATAACGAGTGTTTGGTTTTTGAAAAAAAAATAACAGCTCTTTCTCGATTCATCTATAGTGATATGTGATGCATTCATTCAATAAACATTGATATTAAATTCGAAGAAAATATTATAGTAGAAAAAAGATTTCAGTTTTTCAATCTTTGATAAATAATAACGGAAATTTAATTTTGAAACTGTTTACGAATTACAGATTTATGAAAAGGATTAGTTCATCATCGTATTCAGACATGTGTTGTATTTTAACGTGATGATCTCTTTGCTGACATTCTGGTCTATTAAAAAAAGTCATAAAAATTTTCTTGTCACTTAAGAGAATGTCCATGAAATTCTCATTCATTCTCAAAAACAGATCCTAACTATAAAACTCTTATTATAAAATACAGATAAAGTATTGATGATACGTCATATAGAAAGTCGCTGTACTTCAGATTTTTCATTAAGAAGATGGATTCAAATCAAGATAGTTTAATATTCATACGCATTATCGATATAAAAACTCGATAGTTTCTTTGTTCACTTCACATTAATCATCAGTGACTTTTTCCCTCAACTTTGTTTTGCCTGCAACAGGGTGTAATTTCATCAGATTGTTTTATAGTCACAAGAGCTATTTCCATATTGTATAAAATCAATTGTTCTATTCATAAAAATGAAAGCACATATATGAGAAGAAAAGAACAAAATCATACACACATGTATAACAGATCACAATGAAATGATTGCAGTTATTGCGAGTAAGTTATTCAAGTTACATACTAGCAATAAAGACAGTATATATAGATATAGATGAATAAATAATGTTCTCAAGCAAAAGTAATTGTTCGAATATCAACGTCAGAATAGGAAAAGTAAATATCGATTCAATTTTTTTCACATGTATGTATTCTTACCATTATTTCTATCTTGACAATGTTAATTAGTTTATGAAATTGTCAATGGCGGTCTTCGAACTTTTCGTTAGACCTAAATATTTCTAGATTTATATATATATATATAAAGGGTGTCTCAGAAGTTCTGAGGAAATTTTAAAATGTATCGTTCTCGCGTATAACAAAAGCAAACTCTTTGAAACTTTCGTAGATTATTATACGTACTTAGTACTACTTAACTACAAAGTTTCAGATCTATAGCTCGTACGATTCATGAGAGCCAGCAGCAACACTACCACGCACTATTTTTCCAATTTTCCTGTATTCCCGGTCTGCCAAAATGTTTATATCTCGGCTTAGGCAGATAATAAAATC
>JAJEKB010020049.1:279802-318647 GCA_022393335.1 Macrotrachela quadricornifera
AACATGTTGTATATACGAAATATGATCAGGAAAATTGAAAAAATAGTGCATAATAGTATTGTTACTGGTTCTCATTAATAGTAGTAGCTATAGGTCTGATACTTTATAGCTATTTAGTACTAAGCATGTACAATACTACCCAAAAGTTTCGAAGAGTTTGCTTTTGTTATATGCGAGAACGATACATTTTAAAATTTCCTCAGAACTTTTGGGACACCCTTTATATATAATTGAACAGAATTTGTCACGTCTATAGACGAAGAATTGTATGAATTATGCACATTAAATAATATAATTAGAACAGGATTCTTATATTGTTTTTAAATAAAATCAATCTAAAAACATTTTCCACGACCTACATAATTTTTGTTTTTAACATATCATCTGTAATAGTTGTTTACCAGTCTAAACCATTTTTCTTTCCATTACATTTATTTTATCATGGAATTTGCATTAGTTATTTCCACAAAAAATAATTGAATCATGATGTATGCTTTATGCTTTTTTATTATACTTTTAATTGAGAAATACTAATTACCTATCTGTTGAATTAAAACAACTTTGATAATATATGAAAACTTGAGATGAATTAAGTCGAAAACACAATAAATATATTTCGAATATCTTTTATTTTGGATAAAATATAGAATAAAATGAAAGAAAAAAAATCGAATCGAATGTATTTCTAGTATTATTTGTTTTTTTAAAATTGTTTAGCATTGATAATAAAAAATTTTGATGATGAATGTTCATTTTTTAACATCCTGGATATGTCCAGAAAGGACTTACACTTTCCTGGGTCCACCAACAAGTACTACCTTTTGGTCGACAATAGCATACACAACATGTTCCATCATCACACTTAGCATGTTGTTCCTTTGTACCACATGAAGCATTAACTTTTACGCGTTTTGATAAATAAATTCGATCATTTTTATTATGATTAAAATTACGTTTTTCTAACATCCAATCATCATCACTATCGGCGGCACCACCATTATTATATAAAGCTAATGGTTTCGATAAGGCTTTTTCACTAAATAATGCAATAATTAATAAAATAAATATTGATAACATACATTTTGAATAAATGGTAAGCATTTTTATATTAGATATAAAATTAAAATACGATTACTATTTTATACAGCACAAATGATTTAGAAATATTCTTTCTCAATATATATATATATTATATAGATCAATAGATAAAACAGTAAATCTATACATTAAAGCGTCACACTCGAATAAATGTGCAAATCAAATTACATTTTTATTTTTCTTTTTTTATGCCTTTTTAATTCAGATGTCACTTGCCCAATCATATATGTAGTGTATATAATGGAGAAAACCGAACAAAAAATTTTTTTTTCATCATTGTTCTTTTGTGCTTTATATCTTACATAATATGACGACAAATAGTAAGAGCAAAACTAAAATGAAGGCCAATCATCGATAAAAGAATAACCAGTTATGCAAGATTACACACAGGTTATTTTTTCTTTATATTAATACAATTAGTTACACGTGATTTATTATAATCAGTTTTATTTTAAAAATAAGACTTTGTGATGAAATTTCAAAAGTTAATTCAATTTTTATACATAAAATAAAACTGAATTTTATAATTTTAAATTATAAACTTATATCGATCAGTTTAATTGTATATTTTGTTAGAATGAATTGAAAATCGGTGATGTGGAGAGTTTGAATAGCTCTGTATATGTGCTAGTAGCTGTTAATACTACAATTACTCTTCTATCATATATTTCAAATAAATCGATTAGTGATGTTTATGAAACTTTTTCGTAGAAAAATTTAAATCTTATTGAGGGAATAAATAAAAAAATAAAGGTTTCAGTTTTAGAACAAGAATCCATTTCATATCTTGGAGCAATACATGATAGAATTAGAATTAATTTGAATAATTTCTATGATTGAACTTAAAACTACTCAATCGTATTGGAGAACATTAGAAAAATTAGTCAGATATGTACGCGAATTGGGAAGAGATGTTGAAGAGTAATTAAAAATATTATTTCGATGAAAAGAAAAGATTGATTGCCATATTTATCTAGTCTAAAAAATGTTAAATAGTTAGAGATATGTCAAAGTAGGCTTTATACTGAGATATGATAAATATATTGAATACAAACTAATTCAACATATCAAAATATTGAAAGAATCTATTATGAAAATTAATTTAGATATTGATAAAATTCTTAATATCTGTAAAATCATATTAGAATTCAATGAGATAAAAAATTATTGGTAACATCAGTGAATATATCGATGAGATTAATTCGTGGCTTATAAGAGTAACAAATGATGTATTCATTATTTTAAATTACATTTAATGTCAATAAATGGAAAGAACAAGGTCACCATTCAAAAAAAAAAAGATGGCTGAATACTTTCTAAGTATATTTTTGATAAGAATAAGATATAGAACTGTGGTTTTTACTATTGAAAAGAGCAGTTGAAAACGCATCGAATTATGTAAGACAATAACATTTAACTTGATCTTTTAAAACTTTCTGCAATAAATAAACAGAAGATTTTATTCTATCAGTGGATATATACTTTTTCTGAAATTAAATATTTTAGGTCGTGAGCAAATGCAAACGACCGTACTTAGTTGACTATTAGTATATAAATTAACAGTTTTTATATCTGAAAGAATTGCTTGAAATTTAAATTTTCAATCTATTAAAAACCTCTTTTTTTTTCTCTAATTGAATATAAAACATGTTTCCAGTATTTATTTTTACTTCGTACAGTAAAACATATATAAAATGAAATCACAATTTTAGTTTTATATATCAACAGATCAATCACAAAAATATGTTAACCAAAATGATTTTACCTTTGAAACACATGGATCTTTAAAAAATGAATTACTTGTCGTAAAAGTACATCTTGAAAAATTACTATTAATACTACAATACGAAGTGACATTTCGAGTTACATCCATTATTGTACAATTGTTTATTGAACAAGCACACATTGAATAATTTGTTAAACCATAAAATGCATAAACAATATTTATTGTTGGTGTTGGTAAGGAGCAATTAATATTTATTTGAGTATTTTCTGGCACATTCGTGAGTGTTCGATTGACTATAAAATAGAGATAGAAAACAAGCAAGAGAATGAAAGTAAACATATACATATAGGAAATGCTGTCGTTGTATTGAAATTAGTTGAAGATATTGTTGTTATACTGTAATTTGTTGACGTAATTGTAGATGGAGCTTTAATAGAACAGAAATGAATAAAAATTTTTATTTTGTCCTATTGATATTGCTATTATCTGACTTTATTTGTTCAAAGATTCTCTTTTAATGCAATAATTTCATTTGAAAAAAAGGATCCTTGTATACTTAACAGTATATCGACTAATTAAGAAAAAACTACTATTGTAAGTGAACTCAAGTTTAGTATGAAATTTTTATCTATTTCCTAGTATTATTTTCTAACAACATGAATTTTCTATGTTTGAGTAAAAAAACTCGATGTAAAAGTTCAAGAGAAATCAATTCTTACAGTTCGTTGATTCAACTGTTATTGAATTGTTTGATTTAAATAAAGAACCTAATAGAACTGCAGCGATGATTGTACCAAGGAAAAGAATAGCAAATACCGATCCAATGATACAGATGCGCGAACATTGACACTGACTTTTATGAAAATAACTGTATTATAGATCGACACATTTATTATTGATTAATGATTGGTCAATAAAATTATTTACTTCTTCTTTTTCAGATTTCGTTTATGCAAATTATTTGTTGAAGACCATTTATCTGATGCTATATTTCTTATATCCTATTATATAAAAAAAACTAAAATGTACAAGTAAAAGAAAAAATATTTTATTGCTTACTTTAATACGATTGATTGTTGTTAATTTTGGTGAGAGATGCTCTTTAATTTTTATTTTTGTTTCTGTTTTATCTTGTTGACATATTGTGCCATTTAATGAATAAAGATTTTTATCAGGTACAATTTTATTTTTTTGTGAAAGTAATCGAGAATGTTTATGAATTTTCGTGATACTAGCAGAATGAAATCTTTTTTCTAATGGTATTTTCGATTTATTTTTACAATGGATAATATTGACAGTAGATTGTACCTTTTTATTCTGATTTACGAATTGGTTATTCCACAGAGAATGAATGCTATTTTGTGATCGAATGGTTGTATGAATAGAAGATTTTGATAATGCCTGTATTGTCAATGAATGGCAATACTAAACTGAAAACAAAACAATAAAAATATAAAGGGTTCTTACTAGACTGTCTTTTGATCGGTAACGACGAACTTGAGAAATTTTGACATGCTCTAAAATATAAAGTATATATATTATTTGAATAGGTCATATTTGTTTATTATTACTCTTTATTCTTTGAGAAAATATTCTATCTTTCACCATCATAAATAATTTTTTGAGTATAATGAAATGTATTCTTTTTATTACTTTTTTTGATCGAGCGAATGCACATGTCTGTTTTCACTTACTTTCTTTGTAAATTATACTAATAAAATTAATAGAAAAGAAATATTATTTTATTGATTCAATTTCTTTGTATCAAGAGAAAGATATTTATATAGTCACATGGCTTCATCTTGATTAACGTATATTTTCAGTACATTCTTTCACCTGAGGTGTGACACAATAGAATTAATTTGAAACGATATTCACAATTTTAATTAATTTCAATAAGAAAATCAATAATAAAATATAGATAATAAATACATTTAGTATTATATATAAGTTTTTAATTGAAAAAATTTTATTTATGTTTATTTGTTTTCTTCTAACAATCATAAGATTAGCTGAATGAGACAGAAATATATTAAATATTTCGTTAGTATTCTAATGATGATAACAAAAAATAAAGTAAGGACATTAGATTAACATCAACATCATATACAAACGAAGATTAGTGTATATATAAATAGGAAAGAGGACTGTTTTTACAGCATTTTTCAGTAGATTTCAGCATTTTTGTCACTTTTTGTTGTAAGATATTTTCCTAGACGTTTTGTTTCAAAGAATAAATGTTTTATTTGGACTACCATCCATTTCAGAGTTAAATGATGGAAGACACTTTTTAAATAATTTTAAAAGAAAAGAGAAAAAACTCTAGTTTTCATTATTATCAAAATGAAGCAAAAGCCAATACTCGCATATTAAAACAAATAGGAATCAGTTCTAAAATAATTTGACTTAAGAGAAAATATTAATTCAATATTGTCGAAATAAACACAATGTATAGGTTTTTTGATGATCTTCTTGGTAGAAAAGAAACTTCGACAAGTCATAAATTATGTCATCGAATCGAAGACAAAAACTTATTGAAAGAAATACTTGTTATAATTATGTTCAGATTTTGAGAAACTTTGGTCAGTAGGTTTCAGTAAAATTTTCATATTTTTGAATCGTAAAACATTATTGAGATCAATCTTGCATAAATTGATCAAGAAAAAGTTAAGCTAGGTGTTCATTTAAAATAAATTAAGCTCATCTTCAAATTACATGATATGTTTGAGATGAAAATCAATTGGAAATATTCATCTACTTAGTAAAAAAAGATAAAGCAATGTCATCTGTGGATGGCGATAAAGGCCTATATTCTTTCTCTCTTTTTATTCTAAAATTATTCAAAAAATGCTCGTCACCATTTGACTCTAAAATGAACAATAATTAGATTGACTTAACAGATTTCATTGATACATGTCTATCAAACAGAAAATTCTAATTAACCAGAACTATTTCTATTGAGAGTTATTTCAACCAGTACAGGTAAATGGTCTGATGGGTAAAATCCATTATTTGAATCAGTTAAAGTTCCATGTTGCAGTACTTTGAAATCCTGATATGTTACAAAGATATGATCAATACGTTTGCCCATTTCATTGCCAACAATGAAAGTAGAAAAAGTACTATCTGGACCACAATGCGATGTTTTCGATAAGTGTTCACTATCTTTAAACAAAGTGTTTGTGATAAGTGTGCGATAAGCATCTGAATATGGTGATGCATTGAAATCGCCAGTCAATATAATAGGTGTTGAGTATTTGGCTATGGATTTTGCTTGATTTAAAATGAGACGAGCACCTTCGAGTCGAGCGATTCTACCTTTACTGTCAAAATGTGTATTAAAATGATAGAATGTCTGGAAAGTGCGTAGATCACGTAGTTTCACCCAGCTACATATACGTGTGGCAGCTGCATCCCATCCTTTACTACCAGGTGTTTTTGGTGATTTCGAAAGCCAAAATGTACCGTTATCAAGAAGATCAAAACGATCAGAGCGATAAAATATAGGAGCAAATTCACCTCTAGCTTTTCCATCTCTGTCACCTACACCATAATAATGATAACCGGATAATGTAGATTTTAAGTCAGCTATTTGTGTTGGTAAAGCTTCTTGAAGACCGAATAGATCAGGTGCACGTTTGCGGATAAGACTGCCTACATTGTTTTTACGAAGAGACCATTGATTAGCCCCATCTGAAGATGTGTCATATCGAATGTTATATGACATGACACGTAATGAATGTGCATCACCAATGGGCAGCATAGCTACAAAAATGATTAGAAATTCACAACTAGTCACGAGTAGTTATTGTAATTGTTCGTAGCAATAACTAGCAGATAGATTCTTTTTTGAATGTTTAACAATTAAGTGAAAAGACTTACAAAATTGTGTTAAGTAAGTGAGATTAAAAATTTGATCTGTTCGTCCTAATAACTATCCTGTTCTGTCTATAGGTTCCGTGTTTCCGATTTGAAAAAGCAGTTATAATACAATGTTCTCAAGCTTTCCTCTTAATTCTTACCACAAGGCTTCTGCATATGTATTGCTTGACAGTGAAGTAAAGCGATGATTAGAAGAAACAACATATCTTTGTAGTTTGGAAGAAACGAATGAGAATACAAGCGGAAGAATAAGGTTTTTAAGGACAGATTCAATGCTTCAATCAGAGAAGGATTTCAGCTGTCCTTAAAAAAAATATTTATCTTTTTATTAAATAATGGTGTCATATATCATAAAAAATCAGGAATCAGCAACAAGTCAGGCTTTTTCATTGTTGAGAAGTTAGATATAGGTGAAGATTAAAATGGATCTTAAAGTACATTTAGTCATATTATTTGTAGAATTTCGAATAATTTGAAGTTATATTAATTTAATGCGTACTTTGGTAAGTTGAAAAAAAAAAGACTTTAATTGATCATTTTCTTTGTGTTATTATTTATTGTACTGACTCTGTATTATTTTTAATTTTCTTCTATAGAAAAACAACATTTTTGAGTGCCGTTTTGTGTGTGTCTACTTTGTTTACACAAGAATGGGTATAAAATACTGTTGGCCACAAGTAAAAGACGCGAGGTGTTTAGAGTATCAAAAAATTAAGACAAATGAGCACAGACTGAAATAAAAACAATAGAAAATTGATTAATTATTGTATTAGAAATCAATAAAACTTGTAGTAGATGCCTGTGAAGTTGCTATGTTCTATTATCTTTTAGTATTGCAGATTACTCTAGGAAAGCGAGGATGTAGATAAGGATGAGGGCAGAATATATTAATATAAATATTTATTACCTTGTCTTAGCCCTCTAATGTATTGCGTATAAAAATCTAGTAGTTTGTTTGTTATAGCTCACTAATTGTATTGAGATAATGAAAGATATAAGAATATAGTAACTTTACATGTATTTACTAAAAATTGTATAGCAATCAATTTTCTATTGTTTTTATTAACCCATTCGGTATGATGGAACCCACCGGTGGGTCTTACTTAAAAAAGTTGTGTATGTTCACCTTACTTTATTCATATGAGATAATTTCTTTTGTCAATTATAGAGAAGCTTTTTGCGTTTTTATTTATACGAGAAAAATCAATAAATACTGCGTTAAGATATACTAAATAGTTTTAACAAAAAGAAAAAGACGAACAGCGCGGTGTGAAACTAATAATGTGTGTATCTGACAAGTTCTACTGGTAAGAGGTTTAGTTTTATCTAGAACCTATGAAAATTTATATGTTCTTGATCGATTTTTCTCTTATAAATAAAAACATTGAAGCTTTCTTCTTTTTATTTAATGCTCAAAAAACTTTTTCTCTATGAATAATTGCATAGTCAGTAAGTAACTGATAATTCATTGCTGAAATTAGAAATGTATTTTATAGAGTATCATTATCATTCTTTTTTTGAAAACAATGATATTACTTGTTAAAAGCAGATTTATTCTTAGAATATCGAGAACATATTTTGAAATAAAAATAAAGTTTTTTTAATGATTCTTAGTGATACTAAAAAAATATATATATGTATTTATTGTATTCTATATTTCAATAAAAATCTCTATCTCTATTTCCAGCACAAACATGAATTGCCAAAAGTTGTGGAATAATCGCTAAAACTAAATTAAGACTAACAGTTATAAACCAATACTCAGAAGAAATTGCCGACCATAATGGATCAGGAAATAATGGTGGATTATGTAATGAAGACAATAAATAAGAAAATTGTGCTTGAGCAGCAGCTCCTGCATGTACCATTGTCCAATCTGGAAACCATTGAAATTTTAATGGTTGTTGATTATGAAATAATAATGCGTTAATAGCTGAACAATAATACGGTATGAAATAAAATGCATATGTTAAAAGTTGAATTAATGGAAATCCTGATTTATTTAACATATAAGGTTCATATTTATAATAAATGCTATCCAATGTCAATGGTGTTTTCAAGGCATGTAATACACGATAAATTGCAAATACAATAGCGAATAACATATAAATAATGAAAAACATATCTAGAGAACGTGAGATTAATGATTTTTGATTCATTGTTTTTTTATTTTTTTCTTTTATTTGTTGATTTTGAATGAAACTAGAACGTGTATTAAATTGTCGTACCATGAAAATTATCGGAAAAACTGCATAAGATACATTCAAAAGACAGGATGGTTTAATATAAGTACCATATTGACCAATAGCAGCCCCACCAACCAATACAATCAATGAATTTATAATAGAACCACACCAAAATAATGATAGAAAACGAAATAATTTTGTTTGTGTTCGTTGCGTTAACATACAATACAACATTATCAAGTACAATGTATAATGTGCTGTACCATCCCAATAATTAATAAATAAACCATGACCAGTTTTTAAATAAACTTCACCTTGTTCTAAATAAAAATGAAAAGCAGATGAATAATTATCAATTGTTAAAGCTAATAAGAGATCAGCAATTGCTGTAAATGAAAATAATGTAAATACATAAAAGTATAATTCTTTTTTCACATGTAATATATGTTTAATCAGTAAAACATATGTTAAGGGTGCAATGCATGCACAAATAACTGCACTATAAAGGAAAATATTCAACGAATCTTTCATTTGTTTCATATAAGATAAGATATAACATATTGGTATTGATAATAGTGAAACACCAATAACACCAAATATCACACGAATAGCTGATTCAGGTTTATCTATTTTTATCGGTACTTTGCTATCGATATTATCATCGTTTGTTATTGATGGTTGTGACTGAGATTTCATTGAATCATTGTTCGACATTTTCAACTTTTTCTTCTTTGATCGTTGCATAGCTTGTATTCAAGGATGATTTGTTTTGAAGAAAATAATAATCTTAAATAAAACAAAAATATATTGACATAATCTATCAAGATGCTTAATAACAAATGATTACATTTAGTATTTATTTAATATTATCGAACTGAGTTAATTATACAAGTTTTTCTTTGTATTTTATTCTTTATAATAAATCAATTTTGTTAAATAACACGTATTATAATGTATAAATATTTTTGAGATAGATTAGAATTTTTCTAGCGTTAAGTAGTACCGCGTTTATAAAGATATATATATATATATACAATCGATGTGGAATAAGAATGATGGATATATATTGGATATTTTCATACATAAATGGAAGCTTGCCAATTTGGTATGTTTAGAATATGTGAATTATAATATAAAAAGTAAATATTGTTACTGAACAAAAAATGTATATCTATAATGGATGTATTATAAAAAATAAAACAACGAGTAGTAAAAAAAAGAATCAGCTTTGAATTTGAGAAGGGTAATCCTTTTTTAAGACTCAAAATATTTTACACCTGTCTCAACAGTAGCATAAGTTTATTGAGAGTGCATAAAATAGAACAAAACTCATATATTCAGACGAGAGGACAAAAGTAAGAAATACATACATCAACGATTAGTCAATTAGCTGACCAGTCATAGATGAGATTGTTAAAATAAATAAATATTAGCAATTTCTTCTTATGCATTCGTCCGTAATCCATAAACAGAAAAAATTAAAAGAAAATCTTGACCAAGGTACTTATCAACGTACTATGATCCACAGTGATTAGTCACCATGGTTTTCTAGCATCATATGGAATTTAAATCCTAACCATAGTATCAAACTTTTCATTGTCTATAGATGTCATAGACCACGATGACGCTAATCAAAATCACGGTCAATCACTTCTAGTTGTTTTTAGCTATATATCAATACCGAAACTTTTGGATTTTGGATGAGTTTTAGGTTTGGATAGTTTTCAAATTAAGAGTCTTGAATTTTCTCTTTGTAAAGAAAAATTAGGCGAATAAATAGATTAAAATCAATTAAGTTTATACAACTTTTAATCGAAAATAATCAATGAAATTTTGGTTTCTAGGAGTATTTCTGATTGAAATTAATTAAAAAGTGTATGATTTTACTCAATTTTAATATGATTATTTGCCTATATTTTTAATAGTGTCTTCTGAATGAGTGCATTAGCTATTACCGTAAAGTAATTCAATTAGCATATCAAACTTCATACAATATAAATAGTGAAGAGAAGATATATCATTATGATGGAAATGACTACTAATAAAGTACTATTATTGATATAAATGCAGCACGGTAGCACCAAATTATGCTATATGGTGCCAGAAAAGTGATGAGATGTCAAAAAAGTTCTGTAGTGCTTATATAGTTTTGGAAATAACATAGAAATTGAGGTAATAGCTGGAGACAAGAGTAATACGATTTCAGTTTGATTTTTTTGAGCAAGAAAAGGTTATTTTTAGAAAACAACAACTTTTTTTGAATAAAATTTCATGAAAAGTTCTTGAGGTCGCAGGAAGTGGTGAAGAGAAGAAAGAGAAGGGACAAAAGTGAAAGGTGAAATAACACGAAAATTTTCCAGAAGTTGGGGGCACACGTCTCATAAAGGTCGTACTCTAGTGAGATCAAGGAATTCAAAACTAGATTCTGGTTTGTCCCAATTGTTGAGTTCAATTTTTCGATAAAATGACATCTATTTATCGTACTTAATCAAGTTTAATGAAACTCATCTATTTTCATGCAATAGATCTTCCTTCATTGGAAAATTGAAATCAAGGATTTTTGACAAACCATCTATGGATTTCGGTTTTTTCATCTGAAAAATCTTTAAACAAATTTTATAAGAGAAACCGTTATCTTCAGAAAATAGCTGTTCTGATCGAGAAAATCAAACTGAAATAGTAGTACTCTGGTTTCGGCTATGACTTTAATTTCTGTATTATTTTCCAATTCCATTAGTCCACTAAACTTTCACTTTGTCTCTTGAAGAAAATCTCTTTCTGCAGTAAAAATTAAGTAGTGCTATATTAGCGATTGCTTCCAGCATAGTGATTATCTTCTCTTTCCTACTTATATAATATGAAGTTTGGCAAGCGAATTGAATTGTTTTATGATAATAGTCAGTATCCTAATTCAAAAAGAAACTCAAGATCTAAAATTGGGTAAGAAAACCGAAAATTACCTTAGCCGAAAATACACTATTGTCTTTACATTCCTTTCATACGACGTAATGAAATATGCAGAGAAGAGAACGTTCTCCTTTACTACTTTAAGTCGATTTGTAAATATTTTTGCAACGATTCTTTCATAGTGAGATATATCTAAAATAAATGAAATTTATAAGAGTTCACTTTACAATTCCTTGAAATAGAGTTTACCTAGACTTTTTGCAAAGTTCCAGAAAGGTTAGTGATTCTGAGTTCACTTCGGTAATTCGCTATCTATATGGGAAAATCGTTGGAAATCAGGAAAATGAAACCATTTACTCAGTTTTAAAAATTGTTCATTACTGCATCCTAAGAAGTCACGATTTCAAGTAGATTATAAAACGTAAATATGGGACTATATTTTATAGTTCATTCATTATAGTTTCTTCAAAGATTTTGTTTCATGCAGAAATGAATAATGAACAATTATTACTTACTACTAAACCTACAAAAATTAAAAATTTTGTATGATTATCAGAAGTATCATTTCTAATAATAGTCATTTCGTTGACGTTAGTTCGACTATCAGTTTTATGATACCAAACTTTTGCGTTATTCTTCACGTGTGTCAAATGAAAATATAATTCTTGTTCGATGATATTGCTGAAGAAACTTAATTATATAAATAATTACGAGCAATTTAGAATACATTGTACCGAGAAACTGGTCCAATTGCATCTCGTATTTTAACTGTATGATAATTATATAAATGTCCTTGTACGAAACATAGTTTTATTTTTACAATAATATAAATATTTATCGTATCATTACTGATGTTGTTGTACGGAACGAACCTCCATAAACGATGCATTTTCATCAGATGTGTCGCTATAATATGTACGATTATAAATAAATGAATTTTATATGGAGAATTTCATTGTATGAGCAAATATGAACTTTATAATTAAAATCATTTTAATCAATATTTGTTTTTCTTTTCCAAACGAGTGTATTACCTATTATTTTACTTTCCTTTTACTTATTGAAGTCTACTGTTCAAAATCATCAGTTATTCTCAGTTAAATATTGGTTTTACGAATTTGAAATTGAACAAATATCTTATAAATTTGAACTTGTATCATTTAGAATAGTCATTTTAAGATACTTGACTGATAAGATTTACGAAGTCGAAAAATTAGCTAATCTACTCTGATTCTTTTATTCGTTTGTTTTTCACATCAAATTAGCTATATAATGACTTAAACACATTTTGTCGTTGATGTAGAATTTCAATTCATTTATCAACTGTTTATATTTAATAATTGAATCAGTTTTCAATAATTACTTCTACATTAAAAAAAAAGGAATTTTTTTAATTATATATATATATATAGTACCTAACTTAATTATCATTCGAGTTCTCCGATCAAGTCTGTTGAATTTGATAAATCTTTCGGCATAATCAGAGAGATCAAAAGGTTTCTTGATTTTTCTTAATCGGGGTGAGATTTAGTTTTTAAATAAAATGATGCTAGAAGACAAACATAAGAAAAGTTATACAAGAAACAATTTATTCAAATTTAACTATAAAAAAGAAGTAGAAATGAATCGTCTGACTGTTTTATATAACTAGCAAAGTCTGTCTCCTATTAATCTTTATCTAGAATCAAAAACTTCAAATTGAATAAATGAGAGAATTCTTTTTGAAAATTTGATTATCATTTGGAACGTTCTATGACAATAAATTCTACATACAGCATATAGATGAGAATATTCAAGATTGATTAACGTATCATCTAGCGTAATATTCATTCAAATCACTTTGATATAGATCAACTCTATATCGACAATGAAACCTTTTCTAATTCGTACACTTTGTTGTTAATATTCGTTCTAATTAAGACATCATAGCCAACTAAACAGATTTACCAAAGAATTGTCACATTAAATTAACCAAACAAGTTCTAACCTAGCTTCTACTTGTACAAAAATGTGAAAAAACGTTTTTTAGTAGCTAAGTATAGTATTATACAATATGAACTATTCTTCATCTATCACTCTAGAAAATGAAAAAACACATTTCATCATATACCAATTTAATTTCAAACAATATAATGCCAAAAATAAATAAAAGTCCAATCACCAATGATAAAATTGCTTATTATTTGTGCCATCATCAGTACTACATCCTGACGTCCACTTCGAAAGTTTGGTGATATTTGCAAACCCAAATTTCGCTGCTGGACTATTGGATTGAACTGTAAAGAAATCGCATTGATTAACATCACCAACAAATAATGGATCTGCAATAACACTACTATTATCTTGACCAGTTTTTTGCCATTCACCAAATGATGTTTGTTGAGATCCAAATAATAAAGCAGTACCATATGGATTTTAATATACATTGTTACTAAATGATGCAATAACATTTGGATTAGATTTAAATGCTGAATGATTTGTTCCTTGAAATGTATCATAAACAATATTACGTGTAAATATCCATGAAGTATGTTTTTCAGCAAGTTGAATACGAACATCACCATCTGGTAGAGGATCACCAGATTGTGGTGGTTGAATCAATGATGCACGTGCAAATACATTATTAATGATAGTATTATTAGCACCATAATGTTGAAATAGAGAAGCCCAACCTGTATTGTATACGATATTATTGGAAACAACGATTTGTGATGTGCCTTCATCAAGATAAATACCCTACATAAAGACAGCATAGCTGAATACATTTTTAATAACATTACCAGTGATGACTGTTTCTGGTTGGATACCAAGTGTATAAATACCGCCTTGATCACAAAGAATATGTCGTCCGATGTTGTATATACAATTACCTTGAACTAACACATTACTTGTATATGATGGAGCGTATCCCCATTGCCACCCAATAGATATACCAGTATATCGATGATGATGAATATTATTGTCAGCAATAACAACATCAGCAGCACGATGGCTAATGACAGCAACACCACTTGGAAATACATTTTCACCATAGCTGACTTCGTTTGATATAATTTTGATAGAACTAGTTGGTGTTGGTACTGGTGTTATCATTTGACCGATGCGAATACCGCCAGCTCCGGTGTCAGTAACTAATGAATTGATAATGTTGATATTGGTTGTTCCTTCTTTAATCCATACTCCATATGAGCCAGTATGACTGACCTCAACATCTGAGATAATGATTGATGTTGCATTGGCAATGTAGAGTGGAGCAGAATCAAGAAAACTGGCCACTTGACCATCAGCTTGTTGAGTACGATTTATATGCCAAGCACTATGTTGTATTGCAACATTAGCAATAATAATGTCCTCGATTGGATTAGTAACATCATCACTAGCAAGTACTACAACAAATTCATTTACTGATGTAATAATCTGTACTTTTGTTGGATCATACGAACCATCTGTCATAAGATAAACTGCCTTCGTTTCATTGACAAAACAAAATGAATTGGATATAAGTGCTTCACAAAGATTTTCAATATGAAATCGTCGTTGACCTTGAACAACAAATGTTCCGATTGGATATTTCGATGGATTAGTAAATAAAACAGTATTGTTTGTTGTAATTAAACGATCAATATAGTGATGCGACGTTGTCCAACTATGATAGACAATAACCATAGCATCAACTAATGATTTATAATCAAATTGTCCTGACACATACTGAAAACCATATCGTGGTTGAGTTGAATCATTTAAAGATGCAGCATATTGAAGATAATCTGAGTGATTGATTGGAACACGTGTGCGAACAATTCGTTGATTATTAACAAATAATTGATTAACAAATATTGATGATGGAACAATAGCACTATAGATGTTTGGACTCACTTGTGTCCAACCAGTGACTGGTATTCCACCACTAATGACTGCAGTTGGCAATCGTTGATGTGTGCGTTTACAAGCAACCAATCTTTCATAAAGGATAATGTCTGTAGGACTCATCGTTGTTAGTCGTGTGTGATCATGAGCTTGTCGAAAACGAATGGTATTGAGAAAGTAATGAGTTGGATACAAATTGATTGTTGTCCTACGGACTTTAGGAATACCAAGATGATAGTCACGTTCGATGTGTTCAAGTGCTTGTTGAACCGTTGAATACGGATGTCTGAGAGAACCATCACTGTTGTTGCTGATAAGTAGTGGGCACGGATCGACATACAAATGATATGATAATGATGGACTGACGGACAATGAACGACGAGGACCATTGATTGTTAGCAATAATAATATTAGCAATAGTGCGAATTGATATATTGCAGTTATCATTACGATGTTGTTGTTAGTTCTTCACTAACAAATCTTGTTAATATCTGAAGTAAAAAGATCATGTAAATAAACAATATTGACGATGGGAAAACAGTTACTCATACTGATTTTCTGCGATTTTGCAGCGATCATACAGAACAGAAAAAAAAATTTTGAAGAGTAAAAGCTACTTTTTATTGTAATCTTTTTAGATTTCGAAAATAAAAATACAAAATATGCTTGTTTCAGACAATGCTAAGCATTCTATAACATACATTAAATATGTTATCATTATTGGAAGTCAATAAATCGAATAATCGCACTTTTTTGTCATACTAAGGACAAAAGAAGAAAATGATATGCAAAACAATGGTTGATTAAGAACATAGCTATATAAGATTATTAATAAAATCGAGATAAGTTCCATATTCTTGCACCTGATCTATTCAAATTTCATTCACATGCTATATAGAATGATGGAAAACTTGCTGCGTTCTATAGTATATCTCCTTCTTACACACACACCGATTATTACATATCTTTTTAAAAATATTTTAGTGCAATTATTTCAGAATGAAAATGTGAATACGAATGTATTAATATTTTAAATGAAAAGAGTATAGCAAGGTTTCTTCTAATATGTTACTTAATAAACATTGGCAATATGTGTTTAGTAATAAAAACAAAAGTGGCATTATAAAAAATGAATCATAGTAGAATGAACAATGAATTTTAATATGTTTATCACGGTCTATAACAAAGAATGATTCAATTTTTTTCGCAAGAGATTTCAAATGATCTAATAAATTATTTCTATATAAAATCTCAAGTAACTGACAATTATCATTTGTATTTCTTCTACTTTGTAACATGTTTGAAATACTGAATGTTTTAACCTTTGATAGATGACAAAAGAATTCAATAAAATTGTATTATATTATAATAATTAACTTTTATCATTATCACGTTATCTTTTTCTACGATGTATTTATAAAAATATTTAAGCATTCTCTGATGTTAATAATTTTATTAGAAAACTAGGTATTAACAGATTTATTTGTTTGTAAGAGTCATCTTTGAGAATATCTACATCAATGGTAGAGATAGAATTGTAATAAACTAGTGGTATACTTATCTCATCCTATTATTTAGGAATGTATTTTGTTTGATATTGTGATCCTTTATCGCTGATACAGTTAAGAGAAAGATTTCATATCTTGACACTTCATGATAGATAATAATGGTAATTATATATATAGAAATGAGTATACATTTGTTGTGTGTTTCGATCACTAATATAATTCTAACCAAAATGAAGCATCATAAACTTTGATATTGAACTATACAATTGAATAAAACAATGCATGGTCGAAGACCGTTACTTACCGTGTTATTTTGCAGTACATTAGTCAAATATTATGTGTCCTGATCATCGATAAGATTCATTCTAAAATTTAGTATTATGAATGTCTGCATGAAAGACTATAGTAGATGTGTATTGGATGCATTAAAAATATTTCACTTTGTTAACTCATAATACAACAAGGAGATGATATGTACTTCCATTGTTTTATTTTGTTGAAAAAGATCTAATTATGTGAGTGTTATCTGCACTGTGTGACAATGCAGTAAATAACATAGTTGACCAGAAAATTTGTCTAGCGGTAGTATTTTGTAATGCTGAATGAGACCTTCAACTTTTTTCTAGTCAACTTCAGTTTATCGAAGATCTAATATTGTTAGTATCTATGTCAAATAATAAATTAAAATGTTATTGATAAGTGAAGAAGTTCTCTCATCGTGTCCATTCATGGTACACTAGACAACTTTTCTGCGTCAGCAACGGCAATATGATGATTATTCATTAAGTCTTAGAGTGTTTTTATTATCAACATTAGATCGATACGAAGTGTCTATAAATGCTGAGAACTTATATTATGATCATATACTCTCATAAACCATTTCAAAACCAATTACCACTTATTAATGTCAGTTGTTGTTATAAATTATTCAGATAGATTACCACATCAGTTTGTATATCGATCAATAGCTATTTACTAGAACTATCAGATCATGCTAAAACAGTAGAGAAGAATATTATTGACAGCTACGACTCCATACGATCTTGCTGTCATATAGTATATCACTTTATATGCTATTAGATTGGTTTTCACTCGAGCTACTAAAATGCGCTAAAACGATCGAAAAAAATTACTGGAGGTATGTATTTTGTTTTAAAAGTAATATTTTAATGGTACATATTAAGAATCATCGAATTATGTAAGATGTGCTAAAAATCTTAAACACTTTTTAAATGCATGAAACACGAATACTGATAAAATTTAGTCAAAAATTTTTGATTAATCTATTAGAATAGATTTGTAAGTTTTTATTCTCAAATACAATATTCATAAGTAGCTTTTGAAAATGATCACTGTTGACTATAATATCAAAGTTTAGCAGACTTATCGTATTACAAAACAAAATGTTTTATTTTTCTTTATTCATTCTAATTTATATAAACCATTAACATTTTGTGTTGCTTCTAACGATTCGTTCCATTTTTTTTTCTAGAGATCGAGGAATTGATGGATTTGTATAAAGTAGATTATTTCTTGGCGTCACACGCATCTCAACATTTGATAGAACGAGGATAGCAATAGTTTTCTAATTCTAACTGTCATAAGACTACGTATCTTTGTATTGTACATATATTCAGACGAATGTGAACAAACAATATGAAGTACTATCAATGATTCCAAGGTTAGACTAACTAATAGAAATTGAAATTAATGTTATTTGAAAAATAACTAGGAGAGCTTTGAAGAAATCATCAAGAGATCGAAACATTCGTTAGAATTAAAATTTTTGATTTGATAATCTCATCTGATCAAGCATCATCAAAAACCTCCAGATCCAAATTTTTAATCTATTTGGTTGCGTTAATGAAGAATTGAATTGATTTTACTGTAGAGCACTCATGATGTTATTGGGAGAATATTTAATGAAGTGTTGGTTTCTACATCAATCATGTAAATACATCTATTTTTCTCTTCGCTACTACTCATCTAAGCGTCTACTTTTTTCCTATTGACATTATAGGGAACTTGTGTTGTTTTCCTCGACAAAATGACATCTTTGTATTTTTTTTGTGGTCAACGGAACACGTCGAAAAATTTTGGGAAAGGATATTCGGAAACAGGACACAAAAAAGTTTGTCCTTTAGGTATCTACTTTAAAGATTTAAGTTCTTCAGTAAAACTCTTAATGGTTTCCTATAATACTTTTCTTTTTTTTAGAGAATCGAATGTTCTCTAAGAACCTGTCGTCTCCTACGATCCTCGGTCGCTTCTGAAAAACAGTTAGAATCGAGTCTAAAAAAAGGTTTTAAAAACATGATCTTTCATATAAGATAACTTCACGTCTAGTCAAATGAGGAAAGTGTGACTGTTTATTTGCAAGTTTAAATTCTACTTTCTCAAAGTGAAAATAAAATTTCTTCGGTTGTATTTTTTATTCGCTGGCACTTCAATTCATAGCACTAAATGAGAAGCTTGTCAGCAAGCACTGAGCACATGGAACGTAGATAGATATGGCTGTTTTCTAGCTTACGAAATTTCTAAGTTCAGCTTTTTTTGTATCTAGATTATGTGTCAAGGAATGGTGAGGAGCATTTTCTCTGACTACTTGTCATGGAATCTCTTTGCAAGACTTTTGCTGACTTAACAAGATACATCCATGAGATGCCTCGAAAAGGTTTGTTTATTAGTTATCTGAACATATTAAACACTATGAAAAGAAGCATACCGAACACGAAAATGAATATTACAATACTTCACTTTATTATGAGAAAATATACCTTTTTAAATAGATATTTGAGATATCGATGGTAAACTTTTAATTCGTCATTGAACTGAAATTCAAGTTAAATATGAACGATATTTTGATTACATAAAACAGTATTCACTTTAGCAAAAATATATGTGTACTCTATCATAATTGACATCTGATTCATACGCATTAATTCTTGAATAATAATGATTTTTTTATGCTTTATATTAACAATTTCTTTAATACCATTCATTTGATATGTCACATATACACGGTTGGATAGAATATTATTCCAGTAGAAGAGATAATGACTTTTATATCAAATGAAAGCTCATTAAAAAAAGGATTTATTGATACTAAATCGACGAACTCTATCGAACCATGTGAAAATATCCAAAAAAAGTATAAAAATTTCGGAAACTATTTTAAGTTCAATATTAAAAAGTTTGCATTTTCGTACCTTATTGAGGTCTATCTATCGTCAAAAGATGAGACCTCAAGGTCTTAAATATCTGGGGAAGTTTTCCTCGTAAGAGTCAGTACACACTAAAGGAACTAATACTAAATCAATCATAACTATCTAATCTTTATAACACAAATATTTTTTAGAAAAAAAATAAACCCAAAGAACCGAGGAATTATTTCAATCCTGCTGACAATCTTAAATTTCCTCTTAAGAACTTTGATATTTATATTATAATTGATTTAGTGTTAGTTTCTTTGATGAGTACTGACTCTTAGTTCTACTTAGTTCTCCAATTTCTCGAGACAGATTATGTCAGCTGGCTAGTTCCTTTGTGAGATATGAGAAAATAATCGGTGGTTGAAGTTTTAGAATTGAAGTCATTTCATTAAATGTTATTATCTATCGAGGAATTGATGATGGAATTATTAGGTATCTGTTTAGGATATGGACGTTAATTTTCATTTCCTTTGATAATATCCTCAATTTTCCTACTAGTTTAAGAAATTGGAATACAATAAAATGTCCATAATTTATGATTAGCTAGAAATAATTGTATCAAGCTTGTCTGATTGATAGACCTTTAGTTCACTCCTGAAAATAAAAATTCCAAAGCGTTTACATTACATAATGTTTTATAATTTGAAGATTTGTCAGAAAAACTAACATATACGATTTGATGTAATTTTATTCCCTCTTTCAAATAGTGAAAATCGCATATTTCTGCCTAGCTTCTATTAAAACTAATTCAAGCAACACTCAATTTTTTCTTTTATGAAATGGATATTCATTTTATTCATTTTCACACTTTGAATGATTTGATTTATTTTTATTTATGAATTACAATGTGTAAACCATGTGCATTATGAATAATGTATTTACATATTTTATCAAAAAATGGGCAAGCAATTGATGCATATCATAGCAATTAATATTTCGAACTTCCTTTTTCTTTTTTTTCTATCTTTTGCTGTTCTTTATGATTATTATCTTGCCGTCTTAATAAATATGATACAGTGTTTATTTATAATAAAGAACGAGAAAAAAAAAGCAAAACGAAGACATAAATACATTTCGTATACGCGTAATACTTATAATAGAGTAAAATAAAAAAAAATAAGAATAAATAATAATGTATCCAAGTCTTGGATCCGGAACTACACAACCATCAGCACCAACTATTTCCTCTACAAAATCAATGAATACACCATTATCTAATTCTGCTGTCGCTACCAATCAAATAGAATTTTCTAGTCTTATGTCTCAATCACATGCTCAAAATACTTCACAGACGGGACGACGAACATATCATGCAACATATTCAACATCATCCAAATCTTCTACAAAGCGTAATCTACCACATGCTCAATCATTACCAGAAACAGACAATCCTCCAGGATATTTATCTTCAAATACTGAAAAACAACGATTAACGCCACCTCAAGGTCAGTATTAATAATTATGTTATATCAAATTAATAATTACAATATCTATTTTAGAAAGAAATTCTCTTCTAAAAAAACAAAATTCACAAACAGTTTCCAATAAGCAACAAACAGTGCTATCATCAGGTTAATAAAATTTTATTTTTTTAAGAAAATTAAAATAATAAATATATATTATTTTATCAAATATGAAAAATTAAAATAATCCCTATCAATCATTAAATTCTCCTCAATTACATCAAAGTAACATATTAATAAATGAAAATAACATTCATAGATATAAAATATATTGTTTCAACAAAAGAAAAAATTTAAATAATAAATCTATTCTATTCTAGGTAATACACCTCTTCAAAATTCATTTCAAACACAACAAGGTTTTCTATTTTTTTATTGATTAGATTTTATATTTTTATTTGTTTTATAGGTACTATTAACAATAAAAGTCTTTCTCTCAATTCACCCAGTAAGACATTTTAAATAAAATAAAAATAAAATAATATCAAATTTTAATTAAAGATTCTATCAATAATCGTTTTCAAACAATAGCTGCAAAATATGAAATAAGTAATGCTTTAATAAAACGTTTAGATATACTTAAACAATATGAAATTGTTGTACTTTGTGATGATTCGGGTTCAATGAATACACCTGTTGATGGAATGCGTACTCGTTGGGATGAATTAAAAATGATTACACAAATTGTTATTGAAATTGGTACAATATTTGATTCAAATGGTGTTGATATATATTTTCTTAATCGTTCTCCAATGCTTAATGTTACTGATCCTCGACAAATTACTAAATTATTTAATCAACGTCCTCAAGGTTTTACACCAATTACTCCTATTTTACGACAAATTTTTCAATCCGAAACATATAAATCTAGTAATGGTAAAAATTTACTTGTATTTATAGCTACAGATGGAGCACCAACAGATAACAATGGTAATGATGATTTACAAGGTTTAGAAAAATTAATGCGACATGAACGTGAAATACATCGAACATATGTTACTTTTCTTGCTTGTACAGATGATGCACCAAGTGTGGCATATTTATCTCAATGGGATCATACAATGAATAATGTTGATGTTGTTGATGATTATAAAACAGAACGAGAAAAAATACGTAGAGTTCGAGGATCGAATTATTCATTCACATTTGGTGATTATGTTGTAAAAGCATTAATTGGTGCTGTTGATCCACAAATGGATGCTCTTGATGAAAAATAAATAATAATAATAATAATAAGGATGAAGAAGAATTAACTTCAATAAATTTTAATTAATATTAATATTTATTGTATTTTAATTTTTATCTCTTTTTTAAAATTAATTTTATTAAGTATTCTATACAAGAAAAATAAATTGATGTTTCACATTCTTATTCTTCTCAATAATTGAAATGAAGATACATGCATAGAAATATACAGACATGCATTTCGTTTTTCTCTAATATACTCTTTCAAACAAATATAAATATACAGAATGAATATGAATAGAAAAGTAAATAATAATGGTTTTTCAATGTTTGATATAATTAAAATAAAAATAAAACAGAAAGGTTAAGCACCATGTTCTTCAGACAATATATATATGTTATAAATAACAACTTATCATAGATAATGAATCATTCATATAATTAATCGATAATGTTTATTAAATAACAATCGTTAAGTATCTATAGAGTTCTCCTAATGATAATTTTCGATATCGGTCACCCAATTGATTAAAATCTTACTTTTTAAATAATTATATATCTGTCTTTTGCTTTTTTTTAACTTCAACAAGTTGATTAATTGAAATGCAACTATTTACGATATACTAATAGATAGAAAAACCTAAAATCAATTAATTATAAACATTTTTTTCAATAAATTCGCTTGATTCTTACTAATCCAAGAAAAACAATTATTTTGTTTTTCGATAATCAAAATTCTCGACTTCACAACGCATTTCGTATTCGAATGAAACTCCAGTATCATCTAGTTGTTTTTTTTTTTTGTATATCATATTTAATAATTTTTACAATAAACGATAAATCTGAAAAAGATAATATGTTAGAAAACGTTATCGTATCATTATATTTTTATGTTTATAAAATAAAGTTTAAGGGTTGAAAAGATCAATTTTCTATACGCTTGACATATCTAGAATCTCTTCAATCTTCCGATATAGATCATACATTGATATATTTGACATGTTTAGATTGTATAGTGATACTTAGCTTATAGTAGAAGAATATTTTCATATGAATTCAAAGAAATTACAAAATCAAAATCAAATTTTTGTATTTATAGAAACATCTTACTGAAAAATTGAACTTTATTTATAATAAAAAAGAAAAGATATGTATCTTTAATACATATTCATCCTACTAATACTACGTATATTTATAAAAAAAAAGAAAAGAAAAGAAAGCACGAACAAAGAGATAAGAATAACATGAATGAATATGTAAGCATACAAATTTTCTTTTTCTTATTATTTTTGATAAGCAATAATAAATGATAAATCATATGAGAATGTAAATTAATTTTTATAAAACTTGAAAAGTTTTAAAATTCTTTTATTAAATGATTATTTCAAAAAAAAAACGAATAGTGGACAAATCTTTTCACACTGTTAATCATATAACATTAAATAATTGAGAAAAAATAAAAAAATCTACTGAAAATATTTTCTTTTCATGAACAATTTTTTATTAAATCATTTTATATATAAAACAATATATATATTTACGAAAGATATTAATTTATTATAAGATTTTCTATATCATTTTAGAATATACTAGCGAAAATACCCTATGTTCTTCAAAAAACTTTCATATTTTATGCCTAATATATTGGAAAATAATGATCTTCTATAAGCTATTAACTTCTGTTGGTGTAAAATGCGCTCGAATTTCATTCCATAGGCATCTATTTTGTGTTTTGGTATCTTAATATTATCACTATGAAAAATCCTTTGAGTGAGTATTTTGAATCAACATATGCGTAGGATCAGTCTTTTCTGATCAGAGACAGATTTAAGTTCCGATTTCATCTCTATCTTTTTCATAATCTTGTCGTGAATCTATCATTGTTCTAATGATACCTCAATTTCATCTGTCTTGTTCGAATTCCGAATCCACTTCGGTCAAAAAGAAAACTTGGTCTTATTTCAGATCCTGCATGCATTTTGACTATCTCTACATAATGATTTTTCCACTGTTTTTCGAATAATAATTTATGACATATGAGTTGTGACAATTTGACATTCAACAGAAACCTTAAAATAACGTTTGAATTATTATTTCTAATAAAAAAATGTTAATTGGTATTCTGATGAAAAAAAATTGGTCCTCATCCTAGTTTCGATCGAATCCTTGTAAGAAACTTGATTTCTGGATCTACTTTGTCTTTCTCTACTCCAATCATTTCTACATTAATTTAGAGGAAAAATCTCTTTGTAAACATTCTTGTTGCAAACTTATCTAAAAGAATACTGATGACTGTTGAATTATGTGAGAATTCTATCGATCAACAAATAGGTCAATCAAGTTTGAGCGTACTTGTATATCCTAGGATCTCTTGTATGTATTCGTGAATATCTCAGTTTTTATCTTCGTTCATTCTCGACTTATTGACAAAACTAGTGATGGTTAGACTTTTCGTGTAGAAGATACATTGTGATACTTTCATAATGAAGTACCCTCGATGTCATTCAGATAAAAGTTTTGTCGTATTGAAAGTCATTTACAACTTGTACTATTTTAGTTTTCAAGAATACTGTCTCAATTCCCAGTTGCTTTTGAGCCGAAATATTCGTAGTGAAAGTTGATGCCTTTTTTTGGTCACATCCCTAATGCTACTTTTTGTTAATAACTTCCCTGAACAAAGGACTATACAATTGAATTTTTCAAGCTATCTAGGGTAACTTAATATGTCCATGGCATAAAAAATTCAGCTCTCAAGAGGTACATTATTCAGAGATATAAGGATTTTTATTTTGCGAAGTCACATCCGTAACGAATGAATTTGTTCATATATAGTTATATTTATTAGATAATCTAAAATAACTTTAATTTCTCAAGTTCTATATTTTGTATAAAAATAATTATAATTCCTATAGAACTACTTGTCTTACTCAAAAATATAATAAAATACTTAGATTAAAAAAAAAATAAAGAAAGAATAGACTACATTTTTTTCAGTTCTTATCTTTAATAATAACAAATACTATATCTATCATAATGTTCCTAGTGACCGCTCACCATTTAGACTTTCATACACACAATAATAGAAATATTAAAGTTTGGACATGTATTTTTTTTTTCAATTTAATAATTTATATAATAAAATTTTAGGATGACTTCTTTTTGTATTAATAATTAAAAACACAATTTCAAGTAAAATAGATTCATCATATTATAATCTTTTTTCTAAAACGTTGTAGACTAAACAAGGATTGCATAACGAGGAGAACAATAAAACAACTGAATGCATTAATCTATCGTTAGTCGTATTAAACTAAACAAGCATGTATTGTTTATATAAAAATTTTTTATGATAATAAATTCTTTCAAATAATTTTAGATGTATTTTATTTTTTATCAGAAAATTCTTAAGTATTTTATTAGTCTCTAATGAAAATTCAAGAAAAGTGAAACCATTTATTGTATTCTAAATCTAAAAAAAATAAATACAAATTTTCTTATTTCTATACACAATTTATCAGAAATAGTTTTAATAATAATAAAATAGTTCTTATTCACAATTAATTCTAATGTATATGTTGGAATTGACTCTAAAGTAGAGTTAAGAAAAGTTTATTTATATAGGAACAGTATGTTCATTGAATAAATAAAATTAAGAGAAAAAAAAATAAACATGGTATAAAGATCTGAAACTAGAGAATATGAAAAATTTGAAATCATCATAGAACCAGGTACTCAATTATATTTTACTTTCCTATCAGAATGTGAGAGCGAGGGTTTTCATATTACACGAAAGGTAATTTCACTTTTATACAATAAATTATACGCTGTTCACTAATGTATTTTCTTGTATGTTTCATTTGTTATTACATATGTCGACTGTCATCTATAGCTTAATGCATTTAGATAAGCATCTAATTTAGAATAAAAAGGTTCTTTCATTATTAAATGTTATAAGCGTGTCAAAATTATTTATTATTGCATAACAATTTTATTTTTCTACATTTTAAAATCAATTATATAATAAAATGATAAAGAAATTTCATTAGTTATAATTGTTATTGAGTATTGATAAAAAAAAATAAAGATATTATGTTCTAAAATATTTTTTTATTAATTCAGCCTACAGATTTTATCGAACGCCTATTTTTTCTGTATATCATACCATAAATTAGAGCATGAAAAAAAAATACCAACAATTTTAATTCCCAAAAACGATGTGAAAGAATGGCAAATTTATATTTATTATGGTATGTATTTTCGTACCAGATTTATTTATTATATAATATCTATATATATATATACATATACAATAGGTATTGTTTATTAAGTAATATATCGCGTTTAAAACTTGATAAGTTTTATACAATACAATTTTATTCTTTTATTATTACGTCGAATAATAATAAAGTATATCAGAAGAAAATCGATTAAAATACCGATCAATTTTCTTCCAGTAACAAGTTTACATATTGGTTTCTTTTTTAAATATTAATTACATATTTATTTGGTTATTTTTAAGGATTGGAAACGGAAGATATTTGGTTTATTAACAATGAAGAACTATTTCATTATTAAGATACTACTTGCTATAGTTAGTATCGTTATTGTAACTGTCGTTATTGTTAATAAAACATCTTACAAATATAATGAACATACAGTGGAAGAGAGTGGTAAGTTATATTTTTATATTTTATTGCATGAAGAGATTAGTTTTGTCTATCAGCAGATTTGTTTTATTGATGACTTAACTGATGCAGTATTTCATGAGAAATACTATTTCTAAAGATTCAAATTTATATTCATATTTGTATTTTAAATATTTAATTCGTATAATTATAAGTGAACCTTGTAAATTTTCACAAATCAAGATATTTCGAAAAGAAAACTGTACCAGTCGACTATTTATTTTATAATATAGTTTATCTAGAACGTAAATAAATCATTTAATTGTTTGATCAATTTTGTTCACTTTAGAAATGTATCGAGTCGAAATATTTCAGACTCAATATATGTTTAGTTCACGTATGTGCACTACTTTTTCTAGTATTTCGAATCAAAGAAAAAAACTACTATGAATTTTCGATTAATCCAAAAACCTGAAAGAAATTACCAGGAAAACAGTAATAGAATTAAATTAGAAAAAGTAGGATATTATCAAATTTAGAAATTTGTAATTAGATCTGTTTTTCAACTGAACCTATAAGTATAGATTAAAGAAATTTCTTCAAAAAAAAAAAAGGTAATTCTGTATTTAATGCTAATCTCAGATATAATACTATAACTTGATTACGGAAAAATACATCGTTAGTGATCATTGTACATCATATAGTCGATTATAGGATGAGTATGGTTGAGGAGAAGATCATGGTCATCATTCTGTATCTTTGTTCAATAGATACATAATCAGAAATATTTGTGCCGCAAGTCGATTTGATTAACAACAAGAACTTTACTGTCAGCGTTTTCTGTTTAACAATGATCAAAGGTGTCATTGATAATCTGACATCGAAATATGTTTATTGATGCATCCATTGAATTGTATTTTTTTCTATGATTGACCATATGATGTAGATTGATCACTAAAGATGTCTCTTTCTATAGTCAAGTATATTAGTCAGCTAATTAGTAACTGACATTCGAAATGGACCTTAAATTACAATCACACATGAGTGCATCAGATATATTTATAGTTTTCTTCACAATTTCTCATTCTATAGAGCTAAAGCTTTCAGGATAATTTCAGTAATTAGACATCTATCTAGAATATAAATATGAGCTCTAAAAATAATACTGAAAAAAATAATCGAAAAACTACATTATTTAGTTTATTTTAGTGAGGCAGATATAGTAACGCTTTTATTTCTAAAAAATTGAAATGTGAGTGTTTTACTTGAATTTCTTTAATTTTATCTCGTTATTATCAACTAACAATCATTCAGAACATATTCTCTTGCTCTATGAACCTAGTTTTGATATTTTTCAACTAATTGAGCATATTAATTACAAGTTTGGTGCTTATAGGAATTATAAAAACGCGATAGGTTACTTAGATAATGTTTTACTAAAGTCTACCATGACGAACGAACAAATTGCTTCGAAGAAATTTATTAATTATACTGACACGAAATTGAAAAGATTAAAATCTACGCAATCATCTAGCTGTAATCTTCTATTTTGACAGACATCTATCAATATGTGTAAGTCTATACTCATCAAGTTCGATAGTAACACAAAAGTATTTAGTACCAATATATAGAGAGTTTTGTGTTTTATACTTTCCAGATTTTTATTACTATCGTTAAGGAAAGAAAGGCTTTAAATAGACATTAGGCAGTTTTTTAGGATGCACTCGGGAAAACCATATTTTCAGAATTTGAATTTTTAGTGGAGTTGTAGTCTTTAAGATTTATTATTTTTTTATTGTCGCAGTTAGATGATACAGTAGATTTTAGTCCTTTTAATTTGACGCCAGTAAGAAAATCTTATTTGAAAAACAAAATGTACAATTTCGTTTTTTTTTTTAAAGAAAAAGTGTACAATTAAAATAGGCTTGTATCTTATGGTTTAGTTCGTTTTTAAAAAAAACCTACCAAATAGGAAAGAACGAAATATAAAAACTAGTCACTCATTATGGAACACTCAATAGGACATATAATGTATTATATTCAGAAAGTTTTAGCTTAACTAGATAAGTTTTTCTCAAGATGCGAAATACTTAAAAATAGATTGTTCTTGAAGGTTTTGTAATAAAGTGATGTTTGCCTTATGTAAATATATTATTTTTAATAAGGAACATTCACTTGAACTGGAACTTTTAGGATACAAAAGGTACCATGAAATATATTGTTAGAAAAAAATGTCAGGCAAAAATTTCTTATTGCGATTTTTTTGTAATATTTTTGCAATATGCTAAACAATTCAGTGAAATGATTATAACTTGAAAACAACAGTTTTACTCATGAGCAAATATGAGGTCAAATGAAATATATCAGTTTATGAGATTTCCTCGTAAAAAGAATTACTTAGAATAGAGTACTTGAAGATCTGTAATTATTGTGTCAAAACTAAAGTATTTTTCAAATAAAAGCGATAATGTGATTACGATAGAACGAAAACATTAACGATTGGCCACAAATAGGCTTCGATGCAGGGTTGTAACCGATCTAGAATTTCCAAACTAGTTCGGTCGATTGAAAAAAAGTTTTAGATCGGTAAAAAGGAAATATGGCAAAAAATATCGATTTTTGTACTTTTTTTCTCATATTTGTATTAGTCTTACACAGTAAACATATTGTACTATAGTAGTTTAGTATCTGTAGAGTTATTAAACGATGAATATACACTTTTTCTTTCTTTAAAAAAAAGTCTAATTAAGATCTGAATATGAGCAAAGTTTGAGGTCAATGAATCCTTTCTATATTTTTCATATGTCATCAAGGTCTACTTATGATCAAAAGATAGATTCTAAAACACTTGAACATGCGAATATATTCCCTTATAAGTACTAGTACATGTAGGGTATGAGAAATGTACAATTCAAGTAAATTGTTTGTATCTTTCATTTATATATTATTTGATAAAATTTAGAAAATTTCTCATAAATGTATAATTTTAACTTTGAATTAACTATAGTTTGCATGCAAAAAAAATAGGTCGAAAAATTGAGAAAGTATAGAATTCTATAATTATAAATTCACTTTTTCTACAATATTTATGAAATTTTAATTATATTTTGGTTTAGTTGGAGCAGAGTTATTTAGAAAATACTGACCGTTACGGAATTTCGTTCTTTTTTGCAAACGTCGGTTAAAATAAGGAAAATGACGATTTATATAAGAAAAAAAACAGCAAAATGTTGGAAAAACAAACAGATATTCGCTTTTAGCATAAGCTTTTGCATCTTTATAAAGGAAAAGTATCAAAAAATATTTGATTAGTCTGGAAACATATTCATCCTCAACAGTTAGTAAATTTCTGTAACGCAATATTGGTAAAAATTAGAGATGAAAATTACATCACACTTCAGTCAAATAATGCACATATTTAATAGTACTCATCGTGTTCTATCTGAATATAATGTTTTTATTTTGAAAATCACTGATATAGGCGAGCATAATGAATCATATTCAAATTTTGTTACATAGTTTCATTAAAAATGCGCATGTATTATGAACACATTATCACAGCTCATAGACGTCTAATACTTATATGAAGTTTCTATCCCAAAAAAAACACAATTTTATCTATCGACTAATATCCGATTGAGAAATATAGAATAATTTCATATAGCTAAAGTAATATTTAGTATCAGAGCTTCAATCAAATGTAAAATAGATATCAAAATGAAAATTAACATTAAAAAACTCTATCAAATCATGTAGATTTTATTAAAAACCTTTTTTTTCTTATTGAAAACTATACCCATACTATCTTTCAGCTTAATTATTTTTTTGTTTTATCGATGATTTCCACAAGAACTATTATTTGTCAAAAGAAATTTTCATAAAGTATATAAATTAATATAGATTTTAATATTAGTTTTTGATTTGCTCTCTATTTTGCATTTGATCAAAGCTATAATATTAAATTCTACTAAATGCAACCACAGTTATAACTATTTTGTCTGATATTATTACGAGATAAATAAAATACTCAATATTCTCAATAATAAAATGGAAACTAAATACGATTACATAATACTTTTCTACTTACTTTTTCATGTTAAATCATAATCAAACATTTTTCAAAAAATTTACACAATAAGTATAATTAAAATTCTGTAGAAACTGTAGAAAAAGTGAATTTATAATTGTAAAATTCTGTATTTTCTTAATTTTTCGACCTATTTTTTTTTTCATGCAAACTAGAGTTAATTCAAAGTTAAAATTATATATTTATGAAAAATTTTTAAAATTTTATCAAACATAAATAATTCACTCGAATAATATATTCCTCGATTCTTACAAAAACATTTTTATAAGAATCAGAAAATCACAGAAATCATATGAAACAATTTTAATTTTTAAGAAAATATGATGAAGTGAATATTTTTTTAACAATCTATCGTTTCATTTATTCACGAAAGATGTTCCATTACAGTAAGATTGAAAGTCTTTGTATCGATCATGAGTTTTATATGATTCTTAAATCTATTCAAAATAATAATCAGTTCATTATTTAGAAATAGTACAACCTTTTTGGATTGAAAGTTTTATCAAAGATAGACTATATTATTGGTTCAGTAGTCAATTGATATAGTTTTCTTTTCGAAATATCTTTGTATGGAAAAATTTATGTATATTACTCATCTATATATGAAAATCAAAAATTTATGAGACAAAAACTATTAAGAATCTTTAGAATAAAATAGAATTGTTCTTTCAGAAATAGTATTATTTGTTACCAAATGACTTCTTGTAAAATACTACATCAGTTAAGTCATAAATGAGAAAGACATAACTAACAGTCCCACATGTTCGTACATACTTCTGTTCGTTATATTGAAATGTTTAAAGAATAATTTCAATCAGATGAAATTTATTTTGTTTTATTATTTTTTAAATATTGTGATTAAATAATATTCGATCTATAATATTTCTATACTTTCTGTTTCAGACGTTCAATCAAACGCAATATCGTTTGAAAATGATAATCGATCTAATCGATTTCATAAGAAGAGATTAGCTCGTTCATTATTACCAGTAAGTTAATTCTTTTTTGATGAATTACATATATATATATATATATATAATTAATTTAAATAAAAAAGATGAATTATGTATATGATCATGGTTATTTCAATGTCTTTATCCGTGAATCATGTCGTGAAGATCATCGATATAGATTTCAACCAATGCGTTTTCCATATGCTCGATATGATCCTCGTCTATTTCGTATATATTATTTATTAATCTTAATTCATATAAAAATTTTTATTATTATCTTTAGAATTATCAAGTTCATGGATAAGAGTCTCTCGAAGAATGCCAATTTATGTTGATCGAGTAACTCGGCAAACTTTCATATATTCACCAGGAGGAGGTATAAATTTTTTAAAATAAATATTATATTTACATATTACTATTTATAGTTTATATATTACCTCCATTGGTTAATGTTTATGGAAAATTATTTGCCGTAGCTGAGTTATTAGCATATGGATATGCTACTCTGCTTACTAATGGTGCTCGAATGTCATCATCTTATAATATAGGATCCTATGCTCATACTGGCGCATGTTTGTATACTAATAACTAATAATTTACTGTTTCGAAATCATTCTTTTATAATTTAGATTTTAGTCCAGGAATGCCAAGATTTAATCCGCGAACAGGAGCTTTTATGGGTCCTATGCGTAGCAATTATCGATCATATTTTCCAGCTGATTGTCCACAAGAAGATAATGAAAAAGTTGATGACAGATATCAACCACCGCCACGTGATCAAAATATGTATCCACCTCAACCTGGACGAAATAGATACTATATTAAACCTCAACATCCACAGCGGCCTCCTCCTCCAAGTAATGCTAATAATTTAATTAATTCAAATAGTTATACTGTAGAATCCTATGCAAAAGAAAAGAATGAGTATAGAACCACAATAAAATTGAACAATTGATACTGTATAGTTATATCTATAAAGTTTTGATGATTCAATAGAAAGGACATACTTTAGAGTCTTTCTTCGATTCAATATTTGTTTTTTGATCAGGTTTATTGAAATCACATGATATTTTGAGGATCTATTAAAAGTTTAATGATGAGATTATGGTAAAATGTTTAGATCCATATCATGATGTTTGAAGAAAACATTTATCAAATCAAAGAAAAATATCTTTTATTATAGTCTTTAGAAAATTCTTTACCAATTTTAAGGCAGTATCTAAGAAGATTTAAAAATTTTTTTTTTTACTTTTGAAGTAGAGAAAATGAATGACGCATTAAATTGCACGAAAGATTTTTAAAAAACAATACTCTAGTTATTGCAAATAAAAACAAGATATTTGACGCCACCTCACGGTGAAATAGAAAGATATTAGAGAGACAATTCTAATATGTATAAAACTAAAATAAAACTGTTTTCATGCAGAAGATGATGTACATGATTAACATTTTTGCAAAAATAAGATATCGTGAAAGAATTATCTTGCTGATGATAGATTAACCGTTAAGCTACCATTTTATACATTTAATTGCATTTTCGATCGTTTTTTTTTTACGAAGAGCAGTTTTTCTCTGAAGAAGAAAGGTTTAAAGATTTTAAACTTCTTTTTCTAATTCTAACAAAGAAAATTTTCAAAATCTACACTACTGTTAGAAGGTGTTTCATAAGTTTGGAGATTTGACAAAAATGAATTTGTATGTTAATAACTTTTTTTATATGATTTGGGTGCTCTGTATTCATCATTCAAATAACATACTATTGAATGAGATCTTCTGTTTTAATAAGAAAAATTCAATCAATAGAAGATAATCATAAATTTTTTCAATACGATCAGTATAATCTTGTCAGAAAGTTTTCTAATAAAGTGTCAAATATATTTTCGTTATATATTGAATGCTGATCATCAATCATTGAACACATATCCAATCAAGTTACAAACTCAAGAATGGGTTTGAAATGAATAAGCTATAAGAATATGTATATTGTCTGCATAACAAAAAACAGTATATCCTTTGCATAAAAGAATTTTCTCATTTTGTTTAAATTGTCGGACTAATCGTTTCATTAGTGAATTTTAAGAGGGCACAAATAAATCATAAAACAAATTCTAAGAATTTCCATTATTTTTCTTATTTTAGTTTATTCATTTCAAACCGATTCTTGAGTTTATAGCTTAACTAGACATGTGTTCAGTGACTTATGATAAGTATATCTTATTTTTTATGTAAACTATAAATATGACACTTTATTTGGAAACTTTTTTAAAAAGATCATGATGATCGAATTCGAAAAATTAATAATTACATTCTATTAATTGAAATTTTAATATTCAAATAGCAGATGTTATCCAAGTGTTTCATTTGAAAGATTAATATGAGTGCTGAAACCTTATATAAACATGTTAGATTATGTATTATTATTTGTTTACATACAAACTAATTTTGCCTAGAACCAAGACTTATAAAATATTCGATATACTGTACAACTATTAATCGACTTTTATTCATATAATGTTCTTTATGTAGTCAATATATTCTAAAGAACAAACTTATTTCTTCTAACAACTTTAATATTTTCATAACTTGTATGATATTGAGAATTGTACAACCAATTTTTAACATTCAGACAATATTTCTACAATGATTTAGTAAAACTTTTTCTACTTATATGTAAAATCAATCGTTTCATATATATAATACCAATCGATATCATGTATTGTACACATACAAAAATAAACACTTTTAATTCTAAGAATATTAACTAATCACTTTCATGATAAAATTTAATATTTAAAATTTTATTATTATTCGAACATATCTTCTATCTGTTATTATAAAGATAATTTTCACTTCTTTGCTATTCCAATGATTGAATAAAATCATTTAAATGCATAAATCTTACAAGGAGAACATTTTCTAGTGTTCATTCACTTTTGAGTCAAAACCTAGTGCATCTTGTAGAATTTAATGGCTTACATCCACCATTAAGAAAATTCATCTTTTCTAACTTGCTTGTAATGGAATAAAACGTTTTCAGTTTTATAGCTGAATATTTAAGTAGAGATTCAGCTGCATTGTATACAAATAATTTTCGCTTTCGGTGAAGGTTTTAGTAACTGTAAAGATTCTCATCTCGATCATTTTCATAAATAAAATTTCTTTAAAGTCTTTAGAATCTGACAGCTTAGATTTGTTTGATTGTATTTCCATCAAACCAGAAGTATTTTAAACACATTTTTTTTCAAAATATTCCGAATGAAACGAATCATAATCATTGAATGTTTTATTGAAAATCGAAGAAAATTTATGTATATTGTAGTTGAGACTCTTTAAAATTACGTAGCTGAAACTCTACAGATCTTCGTCATCATCGCAAACAAGCTAGGAGCATCAACTTTTATAACAAACCGAAAAGAATGACTCATCTGTAAAGAATAAACTAACTTCTGATCTAACATCAAAGGAACACTTGTGAATGTTTCTTTATTATTTCATTTTCCTTTATCGCCGCATACTTGATTTTCCCATCTGTCGAATATTTTCTATTTCATTACTAGCAAAAGAAGAATCCAGTTATCTACTTAACAGTCCACTTTTGTGAGTGACATTAACCAAGATAGTTAAGCAAAGTCAATATAGCTATCTTGTAGAGCAATGTTTACAGTGTAGAGAAACATACTTTTTTATCTACATCAATATACCTATCTTCGAGAAACAACTATTGTTAATGATATACTTACAATACTCAGTTAATACTAAAATATCTGTCATGATTTTTATTGTATGATTTTTAGTATAAGCAAATATGCTTTTTCTAAAGTCAATCATAAAGTTTAGAACTAATTTGGATTATCTCTATGCTCATGACAAAAAAGTTAAGTTTCATCGTTTTTAAGACAAGCTTTTTATATTTGTAAATATCTAATAATTTTGAGTGTGATATAATCATGCAAATAACTTTTAAGTCAATTATGATATTAAGATATTTTTGATTTCACTGAAACACGATCCAACGTTACTTTTCTATATCCTATCAGATTCATTATTTTGCCATTTTATAAAGATGTGGGTACAGTTGAACCAGCCTGACGGAACTATCATTGATAACTGAACTTTGTTAAGCAAAGTTAGAGAGATTATTTCTCCTTCATCTTTATCACCTTAAACAAATGCATGAATGCACAAAAGCAACTTAAAAATATTGACGACTAGTTTAGAAGTTCGATGAAAATATATCAAAAATTGTGATTTTGCTATTTTTCACATACGCAAATATGCTTTTCGTCAAAATCAATCATATATTCTAAAACTATCGCAAAAGCAACAATTTCTGTCGTTCTCTAAGCAATTTATTTACATCTGAAAACTAACCAATTTACGACGGTGATTTCATTACAAAAATATTCTGTAAGCCAATGTCAGCCACAACTAAGAGAGATCCAATATCACCAAAATATGCTCTAACACGAGCTTTTTACGCTTAATTGAAAGAAACAACTACATGTTAATGAATAGTTCTGTTGAGTTAGACAACGACCACCAGATCGAATCTACCCTTTCATCTTTTACGTGTGGTCTTGACATAAAGCCATATACATATTAATTTTTCATTTATAGTACATTTCAGAAACATCCTTCCATACGCAAAATCCTCTTAAAACTTCACTGCCTCATTTTGAAATTTGATCATGATCATTCTCAGTTCTTCTTCCAGTATCAAAGTTTAGAGCATTAGTTCAAACGAGATATCTGTTGTACAGTATACATTCTAAAATAGTAATATCAACACTACTCGAAACATAAAAAAAACCACCATTTCATTATTGAATCCAACACGCGACACTTCATTCTTAATAGTAGGCAACAAAGAACAAATAACCAATGAAACCGTCCATGATCAAAAAACATCACACACAATTAATAGTAAAAGACCCTTTCCCATTCCACCTCGCATCTCAACATTTTACAAAAGTAAAACCGACCGTTTTCAAAATAAAGAGTACCCGTATTTCCACAACCAACCAACAAATATACTTTCATTTCAAGTTCCAGTTCAATGAAGACCATAAAACATTCGAAAAACAAATACAAAAAGTCCAATATCATTCATTCCTTCACTACCCTATCACACACACCAATATCCGACTACAAACTAAACGTCACCTATATTATGATAAACGTTTAACCGACTATTAAGATACACTACGAAAACATCACTTTCCACAACTCTGTAGCTAGCCCACTTCCATATGTTACTGTAAAAACAGCAGTGATTTGTTCGCTATCAAACCCATAAAAAACATTCACAAAAAACATTACAAACCGTTTCTCCCTTCCTTCAACCGCACCAACACACGTTTATGAGACATTAATCATAAAAATCCGACCCGCCAAAAAACAACAACACTACACAGATCTGATCCCACCACCACTATCTCACATCCCATATAACAATTTTTCGCATTCTGTTACACATAAAAATACACCAACCCACGTCCACACCCCTTTCCAATCGAACACATCTCAAAAACGCCACCCCCTACTACCTGAACATGAAATCTTTAATAATACATAGTGACCGAAAATTCCGTCTTAAACATTCTAGGAACTAGTCCACCAACACCAACCACCACCACAACAACCACCACAACCACCACCACCAAAACAACAACAACCACCACAACAACTACAACCACCACAACCACAACAACAACAACGACTACAACCACAACCACTACAACCACCAAAACTACACCCACAACAACTACAACCACAACAACAACACCGCCACCCACTACAACCACAACCACCACAACTACACCCCCACCCACTACAACCACAACCACAACAACAACCACCACAACAGTCACCACTGCCGGTAAAACCACTATTGCACCAACAACTCGAGCAAAAACAACCGCAGCTAGAACAACTGCAGCTCAAACAACTGCAGCTATAACAACTGGAGCTATAACAACTGCAGCTAGAACAACTATTGCCCCAACCGCTCAAGCTAAAACAACGGAAGCTAAAACAACAGCAACTCAAACAACTGCAGCTAGAACAACAGCAGCTAAAACAACTGCTGCTAGCACAACTGCAGCTAAAACAACTGGAGCTAAAACAAGTGCAGCTCAAACAACTGC
>JAJEKB010020049.1:389035-480668 GCA_022393335.1 Macrotrachela quadricornifera
CATTAAATAATTGACTATCTTCATCATCTAAATCTGAATAATGTTCTTCATTTTGTACATTTTCATCTTCAGAAAATGCATTTTGATTTGGTCGTTTTATTTGTGCACTAGTAGGAGGTGATGGAGCAGATGGACGTTTTATTGGTGATATAATACGATCACCAGGTGATGTATATGTTGCTGCACGATGTGCAGTATTTGTAATACATTGTGGTAAATCTTCATCAAGATCCATAACATTTGACATTGTTGGTAAAACAGGACGTTTATTAAGTGTTGATAAATGACCACGTTGTATTGGTGTAAAATGATTAAATATTTGTTTTTTTGTTTGAATTTGTTTTGGTGATGTTAAAATTGTTTCTGTACGAAAAAATGTATTATTAGTTGAATTAGTATTAGGTATAGATATATCAGGTAATGGAGGATATTTTTTAACAGGTACATCAATATGATTTTGATCTGATATTGAATTATTTGAAATAATAAATGATTGTTCACGTGCAATTTCACGAAAATCATCAATTGTTGAACGAATTATAGGAATGGTAGCAGTTGTTGTCGTATTTGGATGATTTTGTTGAGATGTTGAACCATTTACAATAGTTAAACGTGGAGTAGTATTATTATTACTGTACATAGTCATATTAGATAATCTAGAAAAAAAATAATAAAAGTCAAATGAATGATTTTATATTTATTGTAAAAGAAATCTATTTCAATTATGTCTATAAAAATAATCAGTACTTAGTTATGTTATTTTATTATATGTACAAATTTTTTTTTTCTTCTTTATAAAAATTTTTGTAATGAGTAAGTACCTTATGTTTGTATGTATACATATATAAACGTCAATCACCTAGCACATAAAAGAAAAAAAAAAGATGATGATGATGATGATGATGATGATGATGTGAATTGGAATTCTTTTCTTTTTCTGCTTTTTTTTTGATTTTTCTTTAATGTATGTTATTTTTTTACGACAACTAGAAAAAAAGAATAAGAAAAGAGGGTTACTAAAACAACAATAACAACATGTGCATAAGACAGAAAAAAATAAAGTGAAGTAAACAGGAAATCCGTTCATACATCTTGTCCTGAAAATATAAAAATTTAACAAAAGAAAAGTAATAAGAATTTAAAGCATATTTTTCTTCAACATATAAACATTTTCTTATTTTATATATATATATATATTATATTCGTAAATTATCTAAAACAATTCATATTATGTAAACATATATTAGAGAAGAGAAAAGAAACAATAATAATGACAATATAATACTATAATATTTTACTGAAGGCAGTCATATGATTGTTGATTTTAATAAAAAATATGAAAGTATCGTCGAATAATCTTCTTGAATTGCTTGTCGGATTAAATTGAAAAAATGAGTTGCGTCCATTGATTGTATAAAATTAACATTTCGTACATAAGATGGTGTCAGTAGTTTTTGTCAAACATGAATATTAACATCGGTAAATGCATAAACAGTATTGATAATAAGATTAAAATGAGCAAAAAAAGTGGATGCTCCTGCTTCATCGCATATTGGAAGATTTCTTTGATAGTACTTAACAATGAGTGTTAGGCAGGGATTAACTTTACTAGTGATGCTATCGATGTAAAATGAATCATGAGTGACTATCTGTGCAGCTCGATCAACAAGAGTGATAGAAGCAAAATTAGCAGTGAGTACAATGAATGCAGCTTCGAGATCAAAGGGAAGATTAATGACTGAATTTAAGTCGGTTTGATGAACTGAACCAATAACCTGGATATAAAGAAATTAATATTTATTTGAGCAAGATTTGTATCTATATAGCCACCTTGTATAAAGATCTCTTTAACATTACTTGCAAATATTGAATTTAGTCTTATTATTAAAACAATATTTATTAAACAGTCCTAAAGCCAAGATCAATACTTGACGAGGATGAATATGAATCTGTTCGATAAGAAAGTTGATGCATTCATATTTTGAGCTTTCGATGTTGGAAAACCTTCTGGCAAAACAGATAATACAATATGTGTTGGATTTCCACCTACTAGTAGATCTTGACCATCAGTTTCAGTTGTTAGATTTTGCTCTGTAAATACTTCTGTTCATGGAATTTTGTCATGTTTCCATACGAAAGTGAGTGTTTTGAGAGTAGATAATTAGTATCTTTATCAACTGGAATTTTAGTACTGAGAGTATTTAATTCAAGAAAACGTAATACATGTTATATAATATGATCCATCCAACTGTTACCAACTACTTCTATCGTAGCATCAAGTAAGAGTAAAACAAAAATAAATTAAGCTGAACCAAACTAATTGTTTAGACAATGTACAGAAGAAATATAGATATATATAAATAAAAGAAAAGCTGTCGTACACTTGTTTTATACATGAAGACAATAAGTATTCGTTTTTTTCTTTTATGTTCCGCTCATTGTATATTCATATTTCTTTCCTATTCTCTTTCTTTTCGTTACATACTATTAATTCATATATTTCACATTAAGAATTACACATAAATCAATTTCAATGAAAGAATTCATTGAAATGTTGCCTCTTTTTCTTCTTTTAAATAATTCTCAAATGATAAAAAAAAGATATATTACTAAAATATTATACCGATCATTCATGTAGAATAACGAACAACCAAATAAGTTTCTATTTATGATTTGTGAATAAACAGTTGATTTATCTTCTGTATCTTTTTATTATATTTAAATGAAAATTATTAAATTTATTAAATATTCTATTAATCTGATAATTTAGAAAATCTTTTATTTGATTCAGGAAAATCTACTCCTAGAACAAATCCAGAAAATAATCCAAATAATATTGATGGTATTATATATTCATATTTGCAAATAAAATTTAAACGAATATTATCATCAAATGGAATCATACTAATAAAAATTCCAATGAATAAAAATCCTATTGACATCCATTGATAAATCTTTAATTTACACCAAATAATTGTTTGAATTTCACCTCGATATGCTTCTTCAACAAATCGACTAAGACCAATTAAAATAAAATAAAGACTAATTAATAAACATAATGCAACATTTGAATACCAAAGTCTCCATAGAATCATTCCAATAATAATATTAGCGAGTATTGAATAACCTGCTGTTATATGAATATAAGTATTTTTTAATTGTGATAATGAACATACACGTGATTTTGGATTTGTAATTAATATTCCAATAAATTTATTTGTTGATTTACCATGACAACATCCTTGTATAATACATCGTAAACGACCGATTGCTTGTATCCAAGGACTAGCTAAAGCATATGCAGATAAAATTGAAATAATTGGAATATTAAATAACCATGAAGCAAGAATTGATCCAATAATACCACCTGTAATACAACCAAAATAACCAAATGGTCGAGATAATCCAGAAGATTTTTCAATAAATTGTGCCCACATTGATGCAGTAATTAATGATAAACAACTTACGAGAAATAGAGCATAAACATGCTCAATAAGTGAACATAAAATAAAAAAACCAATAAATCCACTTAGAAAACTATACAAACTATGATTGATAATACGAAATTTACCAAATCTATAAGCTGTCCATGAATTACCTAAATTTTCAAAATAATTTCTTATATAAATCCATAATATTTCTCTTTGAATACAAATAATAAATAATATAAAACCTGCTATAACATCAAGAATACTATGCATTCCTGTTGTTATACAACTAATAGAAATAAATGTAGATAAAATATAAAATATAAATTTATATTTTAAAAATCTTAAAGAATAATAATAAGCTGATAAATATGCCCATGATACATGAAATGATGGAAAAGCACCTGTTGGTCCATCAATATTTCGTTCATAAAATAATAATTTTCCTAAAATTGTTTTTGGAATAAATTCTCTTGGTATAGCAATAAATGGAAAAATAAATTGTAAATAAATACCAATACTAACATTTATTAAACCAGCAAAAATAAATGAACGAATTTGTTGTTTTGTTTGTAAAAAAAATGGTAAAAATATGATATATGGATAAGCAAAAAGATAAAATAATTCTGTTGATTCAATAACAGGAATATTATATTCAAATGTGAAATAAGTTGATATAGAATTTAATGGAATACCTATAAATATAATACATTGATAAAATATTAACCAAGGAATTAAAACTAAACAATAAATTGATATAATATCTTTTAATTGAGATTTCATTTTAATATTTTCAGGTATAGTTATTAATGGTTTCCAAATATATTCAGGAAATCGTTTTTTTAAATCTTCATTTTCATATCCATATATAAGTGCAAACCATGATAATGTTAAAATAGGAGAAACTAACCAAAATCCACTTTTTGATTCATTATATACTGATAAACCAAAACTTAATAATGAACTTCCAATATATAATGGATGTGAAAATATTTTATATATACCTGTTGTAACTAATTTTGATGGTGGATAAGCATTCATTGGTAAACCATTACCTTTAAACCATAAATCTAACATTGATATAATCATTAAAATTATACCAAATAATATTAATAAAAAAGATCCAATAGAATTTATTGGTATAGGAAGATGAATATATTTTTCTGTTTGTTTTGACCAAAAAATTAATATTAATGGAAGTAAAATCATAAAAAATGAACCATAAAATATCTTTCCAAAAATATTTTTCTTTGGTTTCCAATTAACATTTTCATGTATAGACCAACCTTGTGCAATTAAACAATTATTTTCATATAATTTACTCCAAGTTTGCCATTTACATTCATTTATATTAAAAAATCCTGATGGAAATATTTTTTTAATCCATGAAAATTTATCAAATACAGTTTTTATTAATGGTCCATTACGTAATGTATATTTTTCAGATAAAATTAAACGATAATTTTCAAATTCTAACATATTATCATTAATAATTCCATTAATATATTTGATTCCATTATAAAATATTAAAAATTTTTCTTCTTTACCTTCCCAACGAATCCAAATAATATATTGATTTTCACATAAAAATCTTCCCCATCGTAATATATCAATTGGTATATGCCAAGGTTTTAATGTTAATGTTAATCTTTCAACATAACCAAAACCTTGATATATTTTATCATCAATATTTATTTGTCCATATGCATTTGGCATAAAACATTCCCATAAAATATATCCATTTTTATTTTCATATAATTTTTCAATAATTAATTCATTTTTTGATTCCCATTTACCGGATAATTTCATAGAATTAATATAAAAAATTTTATTATCTAATATTGGTGGTTTATAATTTAAAAATGTTGCTTTTGATATTAAATTACATTTTTCAAGAAATTGTAAAATATTTGTAAAACTAAGTTTTAAAAAGTTCCATTCAACTTCTCCTAAATAAATAATTGTTGTATCACCAGTTTTTTCATCAATTATATCAGCATACCATTTATAAATATGAAAATTTTTTCTTACAGCCATATAGATAAAAATCTTAAATAAAAAGACTATGCAATACATATCAATGAAAGCAAATGTATTACTATTATGATATAATGATATAGAAAAATAAGATATTTAACACATTCGACCCGATTCAGTTTTTTTAGAAAATTTTTTTTGAGAAGTTAACTTCTAATAAATGTACTTAATGATCTTTTCATTATCTTCAACAGATTTATGTATCATTCTCTTTTTTATATCACTACATAACAAGTCACTTTTTTTTGACCAACTGAGTACTAGCTTGAGTTGCTTTTTTGTTCCTCTTCATATTATACAATAGAAAACAACAATCAAGAGAAACGAGCTCGACAACAGCAAAACATAGTAAAAACCTTCTGTTTTCTTTTGTTTTGATTGTTTTAATAAGAAACATTTCGCTGTATAATAAATGATTCAAAAAATAGCTAAGGCAAAGCAGAAAGTACGTATTGTGTACGCTACTACGTAAGAAGAAGGAAAGAAAAGGTTTTCCTGTTTGATTTCTTGCTAAAATAAAGTACGACCCATCGGTAGGCTTCATTGGATCGAATATGTTAATGGTCATAATTGCGCCCGATCAAAATGGCAAAAAATCCTTTTTTCATATTTCAGTATCAAAGTTATTTCACTTTATCTATTTATAACTACATTTCATTGTTACAGAATGAAGGTTTTTATTGAAAATCTAAAAATAAAGGACAGGCTAGGTAGCCTGCCTGACCTGAATAAGCTATTGGTCGAATGTGCTTAATCTGTGCTAGGCTTAGAAACCTCGGCTTGTGCCTATCACTGATGGGCAGGTCCAGTGTTCTCTTTGAGTCTCGGATTTCTAGAGCGTCGAATTCTGGATATTTGAGAAGAATTTATTTTTGAAACGCTTCAATTTCGAGAGAAATAGACCCAAAATATCTTAAGCAGTAAAAACGTGGTATTCCAGAAAATAGCTTTTGATAGTTTATACCATTCGAAGAAGGTCACAAATAGAATCCAAGACCATATTCAGATTCTTCGTGAACAGGTACGACAAACCAAACTAAAACTGACTTTATTTTACGAAGATATTGACTATTACGTATGTATTCACTATTCAGCTTGAGTGACAAATCTTAGTTACGGCTAGAAATATGTATTTAGCGTAACTAAAATCGATGGTCAATCATTGTATTATGATGTAGAACAACCGACCTGAAAACAAATTATTTTTGCTATTTTCTCATTTTTAAGATAATTTCGTATCAGACCGATTCATACATGAATGACTTGATATAGTAATGTACATAATCGGCTAAATTAGTACTATACATGCTATTTACAGAAAAAAGTCAAGACTGCAAAATGATAAAAATCATGGAAATGGTCATGGTAGGTCAAGAAGTGATATTTTGTGGTCTCAAAAACCAAAATATCAACCAAAAGTCTTAGAATAGTGAGGTCTTCAATCGCTTAAAATTTCAGTTTGTCTGTTGAAGATCACTATAAACGTGGTAGATTTCTGATGGAAATATCTTACATGATTACTATAGTTTGATGTTATGATATAAAACTGAATAGAATTTAATCAACTTGGATACTTTAAAGAATAGTTCTAGAGGAAAGATCTTGACGAAAACAATGTGAATATTTTTCGAGCGTTATCTGACTGTTCATAAATTTTAGTGATGATTCGAGGCCTGTGTTTTCTTTAAAGCAAATGCAAAGTTAGTGTTTATAGATGTTCGTGTATTTTACAAATACTCAATAAATTCAGTAGGCTCACGAAAGCCTCCAATAATACAATCCTTATTAATGGTTATTCTAAACCTTACCACTATCACTGGAAATTCAGCACTGTTCAGAAATTCACTTTTTCGTGAAATTTTTAGAAACTTAAGGATCAATGCGTCTCATATCCATTTTTATCTATTAGTTTTTTCTATGTAGCAGTAATCAGAAATCAGAAATTTACTTTTCTCGAAAATCTCTGAAATTGATAGGCAAAGGAGAGTATAAGAAAATTCATTTCTAAAACTTTTTCAGCGTTTTTTTTCATCAGACAAATTTTTTAAAAGTAGATTCATGGATTGAGAAAAGTGAAACTTACTGTCATTGGACTAACATTTTTTATGCTGATTTTTAGGCCCTTCCACTAAAATGGACATAAAAAATCCATAAGATTGAATTTAAAAATTCTGTCTGATGAAAAGTTGTACACTGACATGTGTTTCAAATTGAAACGACTCCGAACTCGATACCTTGTATTGCGATGGAGTAATGTTTATTCCCCTAAAGGCCAGGAATGACCCTAAGAATCAGCTGAAACTTTGGTCTAGTATGACTAACTGGGCTGAAATTTTCAGCTCAAAAGATCCATTCTAAGTGAAACATCGCTTTTGAAAAGAGTGACCTGAATCAATTGTAATAATTTCGAACTATTCTGCATCGTTCTATTTATTAATTACATCCAGGAATAAATTTCTGAATTGGATTGAACAAAGAATTTTACTAAATTTCTGGTTAAAAAGCACAAATTAGAGGCAGGAATTTACTAAGAATTGCCTACAATTTGAGATTTGCCAAGTTCTCACACTCTTAGTGAAGAGTTAAGATATTATGTAAACAATTGATCAGTAATTTCAAAATGTTAAATAAAATATTCAGAATTCAACAGTTTATTATTCATCTGTTGAAAAATTTTAGAATCATTAATATGCTAAGTTGTTGAAGAACAGCTTTTCTTCTTCTATCTGATGTTATTAATAAATTAAATTGATTAATTTTTCAAATGATATTTATAACATCTTCAATGAAATCATATATTCAAAGGAAGAAATAAATTTGTATGATAAAATAATCAATTTTTCTCATAAAATATGTCAAAATATAAGAAATATACTCTTTCTCATTTGACATTAAATAAATACATGAACAACTAAAATAACGTATTTTATTATTTGTGCGATAAAATATCATCAAAATCTTACCTAATATATGTAAAACAAATTGAAATGTCCTTCAGTCAATAAATATTCTTGGATATATGTATGTATCCTTCAAAAGCAGAAAAAAGAATCAATATACAAAACCGATTAATATTCGCTTATTCATGGTGAAATATAAGACCTTAGGCACCTTCCGACATCTCATACAATCGATATTCTTTTTTTTTATATATGTACAATGTATATAAAAAGATTAATGAATCATACAAAATATATGTACACAGAACATTTTATAACATATTCGATTAAAAACAGAACGACATTTTGTTGATACTTATTAAATTACAATCAATTTGTAATAGAAGGATAAAGTTATAATATGTAGGCCTTGATTAAAATAATTGTCATTTAGAAGACTAAAAGAGATCCAGAAAGCAAACAAGAATCTTTTACGTTAAAAAAAAATAACTAAATAAAGTTATGTAATATTTGAAAGTTTAGTCAATAAATAATTTCACATACGTGAAGATCTAATAGCGTATGATTAAAAAATCGAAGAAAAAAATAAACTTTTACATTTTGTTAATTTTCGTATTATTTTATTGAATTTTTGTACAAGTTATAAATAAATAAAATATAGCAAAAATATCTTCGATTAAAAAAAAACATTCAATTTGAGATATCATATATGCATTTTTATAGAAGAGAACTAGCTAAAATATTTCTTTAATAATAATCCAATAATTGTGAAAAAACATGTTATTCATACTTCGATCTATTCATAATACAAGGACAATATTGATCACATTGAATATATTTTTTTCTTGTTCTTCTTTTTTTTTTGTTATTTCTAAACTGGGTCGCTTCCACCTAAAAAATAACGAAAGGAATGATTCATATCTTAAATTTTCATTTATAAATATCCTATTAAGTTATATTAATCAATCATTCTATTTTAGTTATACTTATTTTCCTTTATTACTAAAATTATCCTATAATTTTTGTATTGTACGATTGAAAGCATCGATTCAAGAATCTTTTTGTACACAATTGATCATTTTATATCGATGTAACAAATTGGAATTTTTTTATAATAGATTTTAAATCATATATCCTAAAAGATGCGAATTTTAATGGTGATTTCAAATATTACATTAAAATTCGAAGACTATTTTATCGGTAGATGCTAGTAGAAAACGATTTTCAGTTGTCATCATCAGATGACCTAGTCCATCGCTAAATAGTCTAAAAAATACTCGGTCTTGTGCGGAACTCACATACTTTTCAAAGAAGAGCTGTGAGTGTGACCTTAAATCAAGTCTTTTGCAATTCCTATCCCCTCTATCGGTCCTAGTAACCGAAGTTAAAGGTCAATAAGTGCCTTCTCTTGATTACAAGGAAGGATTCAAAGACTAATTGCTAGGTTTCCTCTAGCAAGGCGAAAAGGTATCTCAGATATAATAGCGTCTTGACCACTCTTGGATTCCCGGACCCTTTAAAATTGCTCTATGAACTAAAATTTTCTGCCGAAAATTCTGACCGATGTGAATATTGCAAGTCTTAATATTCAATACAACGAAATAACTATTATAGATACCGATCACTGCGCCATAATTGCATTGTTAATGTATCAGAATCACAATAGGATCAACACAAGAAGTGTTCACTGTTGAAATTCTAACTTTTGAAAATAATTAATGTCACACTTTATGTGTTTATCAGGATACATATTATCGTTTTCAGAGCTATTATAAAATTAAATGAATGAAAAAGAAATTAAATAATTATTGAACAACATTAGCATAATTGAGAAATAAGGCACATTTCAAGAATTCGAGTAGAAGAAAAATATATTTAAAATGCAGAAATAAATAAGCTGGAGCAAATGATAGGCAATCAATTTTCATTGCAAAACAACTATTATCTGTTAGAGTTTTGTCACTTATGGTATTTTGTATAAGCGTAATGATACTAAAAAGATAGACATGAGTTCTACATTTCAATTCTGTAAATTTATTATATTTTTTAGTATTTTTCAAATGATTTTTTAATCTTTCTATCTCATAAACATGGTTTAAAAGTTTTTAATATATACAATTTTGTAGAGCATGGCAAGCTCTATGGAACAATGTAAAAATATCAAAACAAAATACTAAAATTCACTCTTGAATCATTCATATTTTACTTCGCTATCAGAGAAAAAGCATAAAATTTCTTAAATTCGACATGAAGAAATTTTCATAACTCTTATACAATTTAGTATAAAAAATTCCCATTTTTGATGCGCTTTCATTGGGTATAAAATTGGTTATGTATGCTATTTGAAATTATAGTGTTATTCCTGTGGAAAAGTATTTTTACACACCCTGCACATTATCATTCTTGTACGTATTAGCTATGATTTATCGAATTAATTTAAGATTTTCAATAAAATGAAAAGGTTTTTTGAAATATTTGATTGAAGACAGATTGAAATGTATCTGTCGATCAGAATCAATATTGCCTCACACAGTACCTATTGGTTCTGTCATAGTTAGTATAGCGTCAGTTTTCAATCAATATCTTAAAATTCATGAGTATTATGTCACTGAAGAAAACAAAAGCGCATATAATAGGATATTCTGTATGTAATTCGACCTTATTTCATTATCATCTTTATTTGACTATGTTCCACACTTTTTTTCTGTTTTTGAAGTCATATTCGGAACGAATGTGACAAAATGCATCGATCTATGTATATATCTCACTCATTGATTTAAGATTCCATTATTCTATAATTTTAGGTCATAAGGTACCTAAACTCCAGTTTTTTTACTAGGTTTTTTTTTGAATATTTCGCCCAAAACAATTCAGAAGCTTGACTTTAAATCGCTTTTTTTCATCTAAGTCTAATTCAAAAAGCAATTCCGTATATGACTGAGTATTTGTTTTTGGGCTTTGTAGTGGTGTAATTGCTATGTCATCTAATGCATCCTGCTACATGTGACTAACTCCAGATCATCGGTTAGATGGTAATAGAATAGAAATATACTTCTACTGCATTTCTGTTTATTCATGAAAGATCATCAGCTATATATAGAATGTAATATTATCCATCTTTAGGAAAGATTCAATAAGAGATTGAGATAAAATGATCAGAAAAATCCTACACATAAATAATATATTACTTGTCAAGGAAAATATGACATATATACTATTTACGAGAAAGGAAAAACTCCAAGTATATATGTTTTACAGAACAGGAAAATACCCAAACATAAATGAGTTAATAGAAGAACGAAGAAAAATACTAGATAATTATATGTGTGATAGAATAGCGAACAAATATCGTATATGTCAAATTCCACATCTTTTAAAACATGTAATTTTTTTTTACAAATGCTTTGATTGAAAGAATTGTTTTATCGGCAGAAACATACATCGATATCTAAGACAGAAATGCAGGCACCAAAATATCAATAAAAGTCCAATTTTTTCCAGTTTGACGATCAAAAAAAAAAGCAAAATTTTCAAAAGCAAAGGGGGCGTAACACCTCGCGTCTCCTCCCCCTATTTGCGCTCCTATCTATCAATATTTATCCTTTCTTTATAAATCTGTGTTTTTTCCAGTATCAATTAAATTATTGATTTATTCTTTACTGGTATTGTCATATTTTCAATACTTGTTTTTGGTTATTTATCTGAACTTTCATTCATTTATATCTCTACTTTTCTTTTACAATGAAATAAATGTAAATATATTGTAATAAGTTCATAATAGATTTTAGTTCGTATAATAATATAAATTCAAAATATTTGTTAAAATTGAAGAAGAATAAAAACTAGTATCATCTCAAGAGTCATTTGAATGAAAGATAAAATTTGTTAATAATCTACCTCTGTAACATCAATATGACAATTGTAATCTTCAATTTGATCATTGAGTTCTATTATCTTTTACAGAAACATTCTTTTTTTTTATTATTAATTCAGTTCTATACATTTTTTTTTTGTTTTTCGTTAAAAATACATACTTCCAATCTACGCCATCTCTTTTTCTCTTTCTTTATTCATAGGTGAAAATAAATCATGCTTTTTATCGTTCTTCCTTTTCATTTATTCTGTAAAAGTACTATGCATTTAATTGACGATGTATGTACGTATAGAGTAAAAAAATAATGTCCGTAACAAACTTGTTATTCAATATGTTTATTTTTTTTTACGGCTTATGATACAGAACAGAAATAAAAGTAATTCAACGAAAATTATATAAATTAATAAAAAAACATCAAGTCTGTAATATTAAGTATTCAACAAGGAAAAATTATTCCAGATGAAATATTTAAGTAAAATCTCAAAATAATTTGGAAAAATTTCTAAGTTGATATATATTGGAAAGAATATTTGTCATAATAAAATAACATAGTAGGTAATATCTATCATTTACCTAAAACTGAAAGGAATAAATGACAGCATTTTACGCAAGAATATTCTCCAACAGAAAAGAAAGAAAAAAACACCTTGAGTAATTTTTTTTCTTTCCTTTCCTTTGCTTTACACTAGTAAGAATCAACAATGACGCACTATTACAACGAAAGGGTTTTTTCCTATGTCACTGCGAGCAAATATTCATATGGTTACTATGCTATTATAGAAGTTTCCCTCACATGGAGAGTAATTTGATCATATATAAAGGTAAAAAATTGTCATTTATATTATCACTTACATCTTATCGATATAGCTTTTAGTAACATGAATCAAATTGAAGAATTTACAAAACCATCTTATATACAAAACAGTTACTCTCTTATAAGTAAGATAAATGAACAAAAAAAGAATCTCATTCCATTAGAAGATGTTTCAAAGCCAGAAGTTAGTGCTGAAAAAAAGAAATGTTATTTCAATGAATCTGAATCAGTTCGACAAATTCGAATTCGTAGTCTTTCACATTGGCCATATTCAACACCAAATTGTGAATCAATGGCATCTGCTGGTTGGTTCTCGTGTAATTTACATGATCGTGTTATATGTATTTATTGCAATACAATTTGTCAGGAATGGACAATCGATGATGATCCAACTGAAGTTCATATGAGACTTGCTCCACAATGTCCATTTGTTCTTTCAATGACATCAGTAAAATGTTCACCAAAAATAATTAATGATAATTTTAATGAAAAATTTGAACCACATCATCCAACAATGGCTCAAATAAATCGTCGAGAAGCAACATTTACTAATACAAATTGGACAGAAAATTCACCAAGTGTTGATAGTCTTGTTCGTGCCGGTTTCTTTGCTACTGGTATTTCAAATACAGTAACATGTTTTTATTGTAATGGTTCATTACATAAATGGAGTTCAAATGATAATCCTATGATTGAACATGCTCGATGGTTTCCTAAGTGTACTTATGCAAAACATTTATGTGGAAATAAATTATACGAAAAAATTCAAATGTCAAAAAAACCAAAATCAACAGAACAAAAATTTACTAAAGATGAACTTTCTCGTTTAGTTTCAGCAAGACTTGATTTACCTGTTGTTGAACGTCTTCGTTCTCAATATCAAATATCAATAATTAAACGTTGTATTGAAGATCAATTAAGAATTAAAAATGATGATTTTACATCGGATAGTGATTTAACAATGGCGTGTCTTATACTTAAAAAACAAATTGATATTATAAAAGGTTGTAAAGATAATTTAATAATTCCATCAAAAACTCAACAATCACAAACTTTATCTCAAACATCAAAACAATCATTTGGTGAATGTCTTATTTGTCTTACTGAAGAAAAACAATTAGCATGTATGCCTTGTGGACATTTATGTGCATGTGTACCTTGTGGATATTCACTTCAATCATGTCCAGTTTGCAGAGAGAAAATTCAATGTTTTATGAGAATTAATTCTTAATTTTTCTTATAAATTTTTTAAGTTATTTATTTATTTATTTTTTGTAAAATAGTTTTATCATTGTGGTAAATTTGTCAAAAACCCAATTTTTAGGGTAGTTGTTGAACAATAAATATTATATTTTCTTATATAACATATAAAATTGTTTTTCTTTATATTGAAAGCTGAATTATTAGATTTGCTAAATCTTCATGAATTAAAAAAATATCATTAATAAGTGTATTAGTTTTACTTATTATTACTGGATTAATACATATTTTTTTTAAAGTTATTCAAATATCAGAATTTTGAAAAAAATGTCATATATCCAAATAAATGGATAGGAAAAAGGAATAATGATAAGAGTATCAATGACATATTCACCTTTGTTCCGTATTGTGTTTGCTTTCATATCTATGACGTATAAAATGTATGCGCGCACGCGTATAAAGTATAGAGAAACACATGAAATAATATCATGAAACCAACAAATGGTAAGAACAGAAGAGCTGATCAAAGTATACATTTATGTAATGCGTAGATTCATTTACAGTATCAATAAAAAAGAAGTAAAATAGGTATATGTCGAAAACAATAATAGAGCATATTTCATCATCTCGTTTATTAATGAAAATTACAGATTGAACTTATTGAAAAAATAAAAAAGATAAATAAACATTACACGGATAGATTAATCTTTTGAGTGCAAGTACTCAGAATTCAGAACTCATTTTTAAGAATTTTGGTTTTCCAATAACTCGCCAATGCAAAAAGATAACGAGGTGCAGTTTTTGCTATAGCAACAATGATAATGCGAGGCATATATTTATATAAAAATTGCAATGTCAATGAAATCATTACATTAAAAATATTAAAAATTCTTTAAAAAAACAGTATCTTTTAATCAAGACGTCGGTACTTAAAGAATTGAGATGGCAAAAGTTGACGATAAAGCAGATGCCTTCGGTGGATCACCAATTAATAGAAATTTGTTGGACAATAGTTTTGATAGTCCTTCTTTCAATTTTTTGTTTCAACCTTTCATCACCTATTCTATATAAAAATTCTCCATATGATAATAATACAGTAAAATGTTGTTATGATTTTGATTTTAATACTGATTATCGATCGATTATCAATAAAATTATAGAAAATAATTTATATATAAATTTCTAATCGATCAAAAATATACGACTTACTAATAATTACCAAATGTATCGATTCGAATCTTAGTCTGTATATTTCCTACTAAGAAATATTGTTTTTAAAAACTATACAACCATCATTACATTTATGCATGTCTTTTTCAGATTTCACGCATTTACTAATGTTTATATCAATGAGATTCAAAGAATCAAAAATCCAATGTATGATCTATTGCTATTGATGATTTTCACAATGTCATACGCTAACTTTTGCATAAAGAAATAAATTTAAACAATAAAACTATAACTTTATTTTCCTGATTTTAATTAAATAACAAATCAAAAAAAAATATAATTATATATGTATAAATAACATCACCGAATCCATAATCGAATAGCAGAAATTTCATATTGATCTCGAATAATTGAACAATTCGATGGTAAACGATATTTTAACCATTGAATAAGTTCATCTTCTAATAATAATGATTCATTACTATCACCCCATTGATCATCTTGACATTGAAAAGTTAATGCTCGAAGATTAGACATTTGTTTAATTAAATCAAGAACAATTGATCGATTTTCAATATTAATTAATAAAACTTCACATTGATCACCTAATAATGATTGTATTAATGATATACATTCTAAACCATAAAAATGTCCATCATTTGCTATTAAATTAAGTCGACGAATAGATTTATTTTTAATTTTTATTGAAGATAATTGTGATATGATTAAATAATCAATTGTTAATGAATAAAGTGATGTAGTTCGATCAAGTAATAAACAAAGATCATTTATAGATTGATTATTTTCATCTGGATGAGTAATTAATATTATTTCTAATGATATTAATCGATCAAATTTTGGTATAATTGACCAAAGAATATTATCAAATGGAAATGATAATTCAAGATGATGAATATTTGAAAATTGAAGTGGAAATTCTGATAGAAATTTTAATAATAAATAATCGAGAGCAAGAGTAGTCACATAATTTGATAAATCATATTTTTTATTAATTGAATAAGTAGATTTTGATATATTACTAGAAAGTGTATAAAATTTTTTAAATCCATATGGAAGTGTATAAAGATGAGTTGAACCATATTCTGTATGGTAATCACATCGAACAAACCATTGACGTTCCTTAAGCCAAAATTCTGTTTGAAATGATTCAAATAATTGATCAATATCTTTATCGAAATTTTTTTCCATACTAAATTTATAATACATTAATAATCGAAATATTTTTAATTTATGTAAATAATTAATAATAATATCTTCCCATTGATAACCATCAATATAAATATTATTTGTTTCAATAATTAATTCTGATAGATTAGGCATAGTTTTTAAAAGTTTTTTTAAAGTATTTAATTCACCTTTAAAATAAATTGTTAATTTAGTTAATAAAGGAAGAATAAATGGTACCTGTTCATTATTAGATATATCTTCAATTCTAATATTAAAATTTTGTAAATTAGGTGTACATTTAAATAAAGTTGTTAAATTATTCAATGAAAATAAATCATTTTCAATAGATAAATATTGAAGAGATGATGATATTACTTTTGGTAATGGAATATAAAAATCATTTAAAAATAATATATCCAAATGACAATATTGAAGATTTTTTAAACTCCATATATTATTTACGAATATTTCAGCTTTTTCTATATCATCATCAAAATGACATTCATTGATATTAAGATAAGTTAAATAAGGACAATTTAATATAATATTATTAATTAAATCAATTGAATAAATATGATATAATGAAATTGATTGTAATTTAATAAATTGTTGAAAATGAAAATTATATGAAAAAAATAATTTTGGTTGATCAGGTGTATCATCATCATTTGAAAGATGAATTGAAGTTATATAATTATATATTAATGGAAGACTTTTTTTACAAGTAATATCAAAATCTTGTTTAGATACAGATCGAAAATCAAGTGAATAAATTTCAAAATGAAAATAAAGTAATTCATTCAAACGAATATTTAATCCATGAAATGTATGAAGAAGTTGAATAGAATTAAAATATTTAAATATATCAAGAATTAATTCATTAGCTAATAATTCAAAATTCATATTTATTTATTTTAAAATATTAAAGAAAAATCTTTCGTCAATTACATTTTATTTGTGATGAAAATGTATTGGATATTATTTTGAATCAATTGTAATGTATGTATTTAGTCAAATGATGGTGCTAGTTGTCATGAATGATTATATGAAATAGAATATTTGTAATTTAATCACACTTAACCTTTAATAATATGAATTAGGAATAAATTTTATTTATTAAATAAATATCGATGCAGAAATCATTGAGATACTTGAACATTCTTATGCATCATTTAAGTCATACGATTAGGAAAAGGACGATTTATCTTTCGTAATTTTTTTCTTGCATTCTCTTGTTTTTCGCAAGATTTTTCTTTTAGAAGTATTTACTCTAATTTAAATTGTTTCTATCGTTTTTCTTTATAGATTATATCGTCTTGAATATTAATAAAATATTTTTGTGAATAAATATAAAAATATATCTATTATTTCAATTAATGTTTATCTTTGATGTATTCATAGAATATGAGTCACGATAAAAAAAATCACGAGACACAATATTTTTGGTTGCTTGCACATAGATATATCGATTAAGCCTCGATTCCAACAAGTGTATACAAAAAACTTTGATTGATGTAGTAGCAATTTATGAAATATTTAGTGAATAACAACGCGAATGGATCATTAGTTTTACTGCTGTGTGTAGGAAGAATAAAAGATATATTTATTGATATTCATTCTGTACGCTTGAGATTACTCAGAAGAATTGATTGATGAATTTGAATAATATCAGTGAGATAGTTGTCCTAATGTAGAAAGTTATTTTCAGAAAGTCAAGTTGTCGACTACGAAAAAATTTGTATTGAATATTCTTTATTTCAAGCTGCTGCTTGATCAATATGTTCTCTGTTAGTATGAGTTATTTTTCTGCTTGACATACAAATATCACTACTTCTCATATTTTTAATCAACAGTGCACGTTAGATAGAAGACTATAAATAATAAGTTGAAAGATTCCAATGATTAGTAGAAGAATCACCATAAAGAATAGAGTTATAGAAAGTGATATATGCAAGGAGGGAAAAAATGATACTCCGATACTCCACTCATATTCCATCCGTACTTTATAATACCATACGGTACTCCGTCAGTATTCCAATACTACTTCTTTTTTCTCAGCAAAGTGCAGGGGAATAGGAGTGAAGTTTCAATGGAGTATGAACTTTAGCATTCCATCGCCATCCATTTGTACTACAGTCAACTCTTAATTTTTTACTCTATGATTCAAAGATACTCCAACCTTACTCCACTATACTTCGATCGTATATATATATATGGGCGACGATGGATGTAGGTATGAGCATAGCGTAAGACTAACAACAAAAAAAGTGATGCAAAACTTTTGACGTCAACAGTATTTCCTTTAAGAAAAAAATAGATCGATCTGTTTTTCAATGTTAAAAAGTTTTTATTATTATGAATCGTGTTTTTTCTCCAACTTTTCTAGTCTTCGTATTGTTTCTTGCATTTTCTTAAACATTTCAGTCAATTTACTGAGTTCTGCTGCGTTTGTATCTAGTGCTCGTTTCGCTTGTTTTTCAGCTTCTTTAGAAAAGTCTGCTGATCGTTCACTGTATCGACGTGCCTCTTCTGCGTCTGACAGCATTTTTCTTGATTCTGTTTTCTGAATTTGAAGTTGCTCTTTTGTCAGTGTCGTTACATCTCGAGCACGTGACATCGCATCTTGGGCAGCTTTTGATGACTCTTTAGCATTTGTGGCCAATTGGGTGGTTATTCGTTTAGCGTCATCAAGTTCTTTTTCAAACCGGGCACGAATTCCTAAGACATTTTGTTCAAACGAATTCTTCAGTTCTGTAATTATGGTTTCGACTCTTTGTTCGCACTGATTAATAACTAATTGCAATTCCTGACGTCGTTGTTCTGTTGTTTCTACCAGTTGCTGAGAATATTTCGTATTTTCTTCGCTTGATTTTGCAGATTTTTCACTAGCCTGAGCAGCTTGCGTTGCTTGGATAAGTGCATGATCAGAATGATCTTTGGCTGCCTTTGAAATAGCTAATATCTCTTCCGTTTTATTTCGCATTTCAGCTTCAATTTTATTCATACGTTGATTGATCATCTCCTCCAAATTCATTTTCATTTCTTTCAATTGTTGAGATAGTTTGTTTATTGCTTGATTGTATCGTCCTTCATTATCATTCTCCATAGCTTTTCGATTTTTTATAGATTCTTGTTGAATCTGTTCGTGCGCAGCATTAATAGATGTTTGATAGAATTCAACTTTCTTCTGAATATCTTCTTTTAAAGCATCAACAGTAAAATCGATTACTTTTCGAGTTTTGTCAAGTTCAGCTTTTACATCTGACACATTAGCAAACGTCTTCTGCTCACGCAATACATGTGCAACCTGTTTGATTGTGTCTTTGGTGATGTAGGATTGACTTGTTCTTTCCATTCCTTCAAAATTGAATACTTTTGCAAGCTGTTGAATTTCGCCCAATTTTGTAATAATATCATTTTGATCATTTCTCATGGCTAGCTTCATTTTTCTTTCAGTGATAATAGATTGCAATATATTCTCATCAGAAGAGAACAGTGAAACATAAACATAACCAAAAACGTCGAGATCATCAAAATCCTGTTCGGTTGATTGTTCGAAGGAGACCGAGTATTGGTAGATTTCTCCTGTGAGACCTACGATTGATGCACAACCAATCAAATAACGTAATTGCACATACACGGAACTTTCTTCATTATTCATATTCTTCTTTTTCTTTTTTAAAGGAATTTTATTTTGTCCAGCTTTTATACTGACGATACCAAATGCTTCATTTGACGTTCCTTGTTCGATAGGATTTTTTTTAGCAACTAAATACCATAATTGTTGTGGTAATGGTTTGTCTAATTCGATCTCTTTTCTATCAGCTTTGAGTGCATGAATAATCCATGCTGTTACATAATCAGCAACGATGATGACAGGAATTTCCTCTGCTGTTTCATCAGAAATATTTATGAAAATATCTCTTATCCAATGGAATTGATCATTATAAGGATTAATTCCTGTAATTTTGCAACTTGCATCAATAGATTGTATTTGTTCTTTATAGTATAATGTCATGAATCCAGCCGTATCTGATACGAGTCGATTAATTTCTCCAATAGTTCCTATAGTGGAAATATTATACCATTCTTGTTTCTGCTGTTTTTCATTTAATTTTGATAATATGTCAGCGAATGCTTCTTTCACTGCGCTCACGATCACGTCACCTAGATGTACAAAGAAAAGTAACAATTTGTAATGGAAGAGGTGTTAGCACTGATAGAACTATGCCGTTATTGATTTCTTTCTCTCAAGAATAGCATTGCTCTGTTATAAATCACACGCTTATATACTTGTCCATCAAAGAGAAGGAGAGGAGAGATAATACCAAAGTACATCAAACTGTATTAAGTACGGACATAAAAATACTAATCGATCAAATAAAACTCGAAAGGACAGAAGCCATGCATATAGTGTATGCAAGCGAGAGTGTTACAAGAACCATATGAAATGTCGATTGATTATAAAATCTATTTTGAACATGGGAGATGAAGTTGTCTCGTGGATAACAATCGTCCTTTTGCATCTAACATTCAATTTGTTCTTAGATTGGCTCGCTTGAAATTAATTATAGAAAGCAGAATATTCTAGATTGGAGATGGGCACAATTTTGTTTAAAAATCGAACCGAACCGAACCTTCACAAATCAATGTTGGTTTCAATTCAGTTCGATCAAATATTCCACTAATTTGTTTCAGTTTAGATTAATATCTATACTAACATATATGTAATTATCACTGAATTTACTTCAAGTCTTTGTTGTTTAATAAAAAAAACTACAATAATGAAATAATGAACTACTTAGGAAAACAAAGGAAATCATAGTAAGATATATAAAACAATCGATGACTATGTACAATATAGGTTTATCACAAAATCGTAATCATTCGAAAATTTTTTGTCGACCGAATGGCAATTCTTGCTAAAAAATCGACAAATAAATTTCGTTTAGTAAGGTTTGATTATATTCTCGTCGTATTCACGCACAGTGTGATAGATTAAATCAAGTATTAGAGAAAAAAAATAAAATAATATAAGAATCTGTAATTTCTAAAGCAACATTTTCGCATTACTTCGACAAATGAATTAAAAGTCGTTTTTAGTGTTTTTATCAGAGAAAGATATTACGTGAAAAATTTTTTAAGCTTGTTAAAGAGTTACTAAGACCCGTCAGTTAGACGGTTTTAACGGGTTTGGACCGAATCAGTTACAACTCCACTGCAGAACCAAAGAATATCGTCGATATTTCGGTAGCTACAATCTTTTCTACGAGTTGTGCTGTCGAAATTAATAGTTTTTGATCAAAAATTACAGAAAAGCTCATTGATACATATGAACTCTTTTGAAATTTGGAGCACCTATCGAAAAATTTCATGAATAGTTGAAGCAAAAATACAAATGTGTCGAAGTTTTGATGAAGTCATACTTTTGTTCGTGACATGGCTATCTATGTTACATTGATGTCGATTTCCGAGCGCATTTTTATTTCAGTAATATTTGATTCGGTGAAGTGTATTACATTGAAAACGCATAATATTACAGACCAAGAAACAACAAATATCTTCATGAACGAAACTATTCGTATGAACAAGACGTATGAATTGCTTTTAATGTTAAATAATTTCATCTATCAATTAGAAAAAAAGTTTTAAATATATGTGATTAGATTCTATGTACTTTTGCAAGATTTCGGTTTCCATTTAAAAAATATCCGAACGTTGCCTATCTTTGATATCAAGTGTCATTTAGAGAGCAATATCTGTAGATCTTTAGATATACACATTGGTAAAACATTCAACTATATTTTAGCAAATTTCAAAGGCTAATCTATATAGTAAGAAGAAATCACATGTAGACATGAAGTGACACGTCGAGATTGTTCAACACATTTCACTTCTATTCCTTCACAAAAAAATTAAATAACTTCTACTCACAAAATGCCAGAAGTGCCGATGATGGCACCTTCTTTACAGATCCTGTCGTTACCGGGTTTTTTGTTTGTATTTCACCCGATTGTGCAGCAAGAACACTGTGGAACAAGGATGCTAAACGATTTTCTATTGTACGATAGAATAAATACAAATTAGTGTCATTATGAATGAATTGAAGATTTTTTTGTCGATTTAAAATCGATTCTTCTTCACGTTGATACAGAGATATTGAACATTCATATACAACTAATTGTTGTTCAAATTCTTCTTTCTCCTCAAATAATGCTTTTCGTTGTAATGCAGATAAATCTTTTTGTTTAGAAAGTTGATCATCACGCTCTTGAATGCGAAGTATCGTTTCTTTTCTTGCTTCTACTAATTCTTGAAGTTTAGTTTTAATTTTATTCAACTTTTCATCCATAGTGACTGAGTCTTGTTGATAAACTTCCTTCGCATCTTGTTCATTTTTTACGTTTTTTAATTGTTTCAATCGTTTCATTAGTTTTGATCCCAGACTAGAAAAGAGTTTTTTGTAGGTATTTGGATCGCTAGGATCAAGTAAAACGGGACATTCAGCAACGACAGTACCTAATCCCGTCAAAAATCCTAGGAGAATTTTTCTGTTTGGTTTATTTAATGTGACCGCTTCGCCGATAGAAATGTCCGACGGTATATCTGGTTTGAGATCATGGTCAAAATACGGTTTTAGAATATCAATAATTAGAAACTGTTTGTGATTTTCAGCTATTTGTAGGAGTTGATAACATAGTTGTCGTTTTTCGTCTCTTGAATCATAACGATCTTCACGAAATTCTCGAATGATAGCGACTTGACCTTTCTGAGCAGCTTCTCGGAGCCGTTCAGGTGTATATTTTGGACCTTGCGGTTGTTTGTTGTCGTCAGGTGACAATACTGGTTTACCAGTTTCGATAAGCTGTACGATTGGTTTATAATTGAGTTTTTTCGCTATTTGTAAGGCTGTCAAACCACTTTGATTAGTTTGGTTTCTTGTAGCAGGATATCTGAGAATGAATAACTCGACAACAGGATAATCACCTAGAAATGAAAAGAAAAACGTTTCTTCTGTTAGATGAATATGTGTTATTTTATCTATTTGTTATGATACATATTCTTAAAAATCTCAATTAGATGATTATTACAAGTGTCTCAAACATTAGTTAACAGAAAAAACTGAATTATTTGATCTTTTGCGTATTAATAATCATTTGTTCAAAAATTATAATAATATTGAAAAAAATAAAATACCTTTTTGTGTTGCTAAAATAATTGGATAATCACCGTTGACATCAGCTGACATAGGTAAACTTCTACGATCACATAACCATGTTACAAGATCGATACCATGATATTGTACAGCATAATGCAATGCTGTTCGTTTTTGTTCATCTTGATAATTAAAATCCACACCGAGTTCTTCAAACTTTTGAGCACTTTTTCGATCATCGTTTATAATTGATGCGATAAATTGAGTGTTTAATTCTTTAGTCAAATAGTTGGTAATTGTGTCATATTGTTTACTTTTAGCTATATCAATCAACGACATTGGTTCATCATCGTTGCAGTGCAATATCGAAGCACCACATGAAACTAATGCGTGAACAATAGAAAAATAATTCCCATGTTGAATAGCACATAATAGAGCAGTTGATCCATAGCAATTCATTGAATTAATGTCTGATCCTAGACGTTGACATCGAATAACATCAGTTAGGTTACCATTAGCTGCTGCAAAGCGAAGTCGACGATTGATCAAACATCGATTTATACAAGTGATAACATCAGATGACATTGTTTGAGCAACATCAACTGGTAGAATGATGTTTGGATTTTCTAACCATTCCTTTGGCATTTTTGCACCATGAGCACAAAGAAATTCAATTAATTTGATATTTTCATGTTTCAAAGCGATTTGTAGATTATTTGTATCTATCGTATCTACACTAGCTCCACTACGAACAAGTTGCTTCACATGTGATAGATTATTTTCCTTTACTGCTTTTGTACATTCGATAGACATTACATATTTGAGATATGATGCTACATTATAATGCTTGTTTCGTTTTGCTGTTTTATATGGTGATTCTGGTCGACTATACTTATAAATTGATTGAAAAATCTCTTTACTTTCCTGAGTAAGATAATGAACGATTTCGACATTGTTGGATGATGAGCATGCACAATAAAGTAACTCACTCGTAAGTGGAGCTCCAGCGATATGATATGCGGCTACGTGGCCAGTATTGGATTGTTCAATTGCTTTGATCATTTTGGTAAGAGCAATCTGCGAAATAGTATTGGCAATCTGTTGACACCACTGCATTTTTTCCTGAAGCTTTTGACGATCACTTGGTGTAATATTTGTTGATTGTAGTTTGGCGTAACATTCGTGTGCTGTTTGTAATGCGACTTGATACGGTGTAAAACCGTTTTTTCTATAACAAATATCGGCACCTTGAGCAATGGCTTGGTTCGCTTCAAATGCCAAACCTTTTCTAACGGCATCATGTAGATTATCGTTTGGTGTACCAAGGAGAAAACCTAAATTTTTTACACCTTTTTTTAATGGGTCAGTATCTCCAATTTGGATTGGTTTAGTAGGAATAGTCATCACTAATTCACATGTGTCTTGATCAATATTCGACTTTTTTGACACTGAATCTGATCTATTCTTTGAATTTTCTATTGAAGGACAAATAAGTTGTTCAAGAAAACTCAACAGTTTCTTAGCATCCAGTTTATCCGGTCTATTGTTCGATACATCCATCTTTGCAATATCGAGTGCAGTTCTTTTCTTAAAATCTTGAGCTTGTGGATCAGCACCCCACCGAATCAGAAAACGAACAATCAGCAGATGACGATTCTTAGTAGCTAAGTGAAGTGGTGTCTCATTATCCCTATTTGTTACATTCAAGTTGGATTCAGGTAGTTCCCGCAGATACTGAAGAATCGACAAATTTCCATGTTCAGCAGTAATAGCAATAGGATAGTTACCACTTCCATTTGGCATCAAATAATCGGCCTTCATTTGTTCGATGAGAAATTGAACAAAAGTTTTATTTGTTTTTTGACAGGCCAAATGTAAAACAGTCCATTCTTGATAATTCTTGTCGGTATGCTTATGATTAATTTGAGCACCATAGTTAATGAGTTGTTTTATTTCGATAATGACATTTTCATTCGGCATATTTTTTATATCGTTCTCAATTACACAAGTCCATAAATGCTCATTCAACATCTGTTGAATCAAATCGACTGCACCTGTACACTTATTTTCAGCTGCGAACTGTAGTAATGTTTTATTCAATTTTGAATTAAAAAACATTGATGTCGTTATTTTCGACAGTTTGAAAAAGGTATTAAGTACTACAAACGGTTTTTCTTCAATCAGAATACATGTTTCAATAGCCCGACATCCTCTAGTATCCGTAATAGTAATATCAGCATCGAATTCATTTACAAAAGCAGTTAACATTTCTGGTGTACCTTCATTGGCGATCAATAAGTGTAATAAAGAGCCATGATCGGTGATTGAAGCATTGATATTAGCACCATTGCTTAATAGTGCACTGACCTCGATAATGGTAAGATGGGATTTCTTAGTTTCAATGAGCTTTCGTAATTCCATGTTGACACTTTGTGCTTGTAGAGCAGCGATAAGTAATTGATTTCTTGGTGTAGCTTTTTCTGCTATATCTAGTGCTGTAAGTCCCTCAGCATTCATATGAAATATGTTGCAACCACAAGAAACTAGCATACGAACCAGCTCCAAATTGTTGGTAAGCACAGCGTTTGAAAGCACTGTGTTACCCTTTTCGTCTGTCATTTCAGTATTTGCACCTCGACGAATCCATTTAGTCACTTCGTTGATACTAATTGGTGATCGAGAAAAAGGAACTTTATTGAGAATCTTATCAAACTCGAGCTGTAAATAATCAATCACTTCTTTGCTACATTTTGGATTGCTTCTTGCAATTGACAAACATGTTTCTTTAGCATCGTTTTCAGCAGTTAAACCAGCATATGTACGTGGATCACTGGCAATCAGTATTTGTACTACTTCGAGTTGAATTGATATTCGTTCTTGCTTGAGAAGATCACCTAATAAACCGAGAGCACCGAAGGCATCTGATTGGTAAGTATTTGCTTGTAATTCGATTAATCGACGTATTTCATTGATGTCATTGCCATTCGGTGAAAGAACTCGTGCAGCAAGTAAACGAGAAGCTTGTCTCTGTAAGACTTCGATTAAACGCAAGCAGTTGTCAGCTTTCCAAATTAGTACTGGACGTAGTCGTCGTTCTTCATTCATCACAGCATGAATCATCCATCCATCTTTTGTCGGATATGTGATATCTGCTTCAGAATCGATAAACTGTTGTGCCTCGAGAAACGAATTCTGCTCTCCAGCTCGTCTCTCAACGAGTTTTCTTAAATTTTTCGTTGACCTATTCATTTAACGTTTTTATTACTCTAGAAAGAATTTCCTACACTGTTTGAGAGATTTCTACAATGAAAATGTAAAGATAAAGTGGAAAATTTAAAAATTCTGTGTGTCAAATTTTTAAAATTTCTGGGAGTTGGAAAGGTGCAAAGAAATTGTGACTAACCCAAATATAATTAAGTGCCCTGAAATTCCAATATTTCAAAAATAGCAGCAGCTCAGAAAAATCCTACCAATATACATCCATGTCTTTCATTTAGGAGTCCTACCAAAAGGCAGATATCAAATATTTACTTTTCTATGAAATCTCCATGTTTTGGCTGACAAGAAATCTTCCCCAAGTGATTAAAAACTTTTGAAGTGATGTTTTGCCCATAAGCAGAACCTAGTAAGGCCAGAAAAAATCCAGTAGAATTAGTGCCAATATACTTTCCTTTAGAAGTCATGACCATTTTCCTAGATTTTTGGCCTATGGTAAAGTATTTATGAAAAATCGCGAATGAAAAAGTTTCGACCTGAAATTTTTCACATATGTAAGTCTTGTGATCCTTAGTATACACAAAAAAATTTATCGAAAACGGATATTTTTCTCTCGAGATATTTAATTGGTGAGAAATATTCACATTTCATACAGAATTCAGAAAAATCGGACTTTCTCATACATTTATTATATCGGAAAAAAATATTCATTTTTGTCTAAAACTTGTAGCATATACTACAAATCATGAGTCCTACATATAGGTAAAATTCCAGGTCAAAGTTCTGTTATGCGGTATTTTTTGTAAATATCTTGGCATAAGCTGAAAATCCAGTTAAATGGTCATAATTCTCGAAGGAAACCGCATGAGCCCTAATCCTTTTGACCTTTTCTAATTCCACTAGGTCCTACTTATGGGCAAAATATCACTTCAAAGGTTTTTAATCGCTTGAGAAAGTTCCATCATGACACGTACCTGGAAGGTATATACTTGTCTCTTTCATTTACGATTCCTACCAGAACAGTATCCAACATGACATCCATATGATTGCTGACAAGTTTGGTTTGTGACAATAACAACTTCCTTTTCTTTATTCATTGTTCATTGACTTCGAAATTCAAATATTTGCCAAGTTTATGCATATAACACCAGTTTTTATAGTAGACTATAGATAATACGATAATAATACGTAAACTACATCATGTCACAGAGAATGCAGCGGGTATACTGCCCAGGCTGACGAATAAGGCCAGGAACTGGTCGATTCCCCGATATGCCGATACTTTCATAGAAGCAGTATTCCGCGTCGAATTTCTCGGAATATTTATGCGATCTTCCGCATAACTTCCCACCAGAAACGCGCCGAACATGTCTGGTAAAAAATACGGCAGTTTCCTTTCAAAACCGCATACGCGAAACTACCAAGGAAGCAGCAGTGTCACACATCCAGGATTTTGGAGATGCCACCGCGTCTCCTGAGGGAGGGGCGATGGCATCTCCAAAATCCTGGATATGTGTGACACTATCCCACGGAAGCAATTGAACACTGATCCAGGTCGCTGACTCCTGAAACAGTATTCCATGAATTTCCGGCGAAAATCCTCAGGAAACTCACCGTTTCGGACGGGAAACCCGTCGGAAAATGTCAGGAATTCGATCTAGGAATCGGTTTCGGGCGGAACCGGACAGATACCGACACTAGATCCGCTCAACGGGAATACTGCTTCCATGAAATCTCTCGAATAACACGGAACTGGTCGTTTCCGTACCGGATTGTTCGACCTGGAGCATAGATTCCAAACAGTCCTATTCCATTTTATTCCGGATCGATTCCTGCATAAGAAATTTCATAAAATCCGAGCTCATTCCTCCCCATACAGCCATTCCATATGATTAATATTGATTTGCGCCAAAGATTACCAAAAGAAAAGAACTAGTCAAACAGTGCAATGCAGATTATCACGTAACCATACTCATGACTTCCGCCGCTCACCAAAATTGCTTAAAACTTAGTCTTGAGTGAATTCTCTAACTAACTCAGCAACAATTCCTTTCACCCGATTGACTTCCAACAAATACTACTCATATCCTCAATTAAGTTTCCAACCGGTTCATATCATCAGCTTTCGAAAAACCTATTTTTCTTTCATATCAACTGACCTAAATTCGACATAGCCGAGATATTATGTTAGATGTCTCCAGTTCGAACAATCCGGCATGGAAACGGTCGGTTCCGTGGTATTCCGGAGATTTATGGAAACAGTATTCCCGTTGAGTGGTTCCGGATCCGCCCGAAACCGATTCCTAGATGGAATTCCTGACATCTTTCGACGGAATTCTTGCCAGAAACGGTGAGTTTCCCAAGCGTTTTCGCCGGAAATCCATTGAATACTGCTTCAGGAATCTTCGACCTGGGTCGTATCGTCAATATTTTCAAAAACGGTCTCCATCCCGATCATACGCTAAGTTACATTTCACATGAATTAAAAATCATATTCCGTATAACTTGATCAAAATTTCAACAATATGACTTTTTTTAAAATCGATTAAAGCAATTTTTTACCTATCAAAAATCCTTACTCATCGAATATTCACGATCTTTTAAAAAAAACTTCTTTTCACTCGAATAAATTACATTACATTTCTCAGCGATGAAAAATGATTTTTCATCAAATATTATTGAAACCTCTCCGAAAAATTATTTTCACTAAGATGTTCATCATCATAAGTTTTCTGCTCTTGAGCAGGTTCTTAGGATAACAGTTATGACTCCTTATAGTTTTCTCCATTCCATCCTATCGCTAGCAAGCCTTTTCAGATATGCATATCCCTTTTTCTCTGTTAAATCGTCTAGCATTTTCATCCTTTTTCTTCTCCTCTTTCTTTCACCATTTACTGTTCCTTCGATCATGTCTTTTAATAAATTATCTCCTCTCAATACATGGCCTATCCAATTTCTTTTCCTTATTCTTATTCTCTCTAGTAAGGTCCTCGCCTCTCCTATTCTTTCTAAAACTTTTTCATTGCTCACTTTATCCATCCAACTTATCTTTAACATTCTTCTCCATATCCACATTTCGAAACACTCGAGCTTTTTCTTTTCGTACTCCCTCAATGTCCAGGTTTCAGCTCCATATAATAGTACACTCCAAACAAAGCATTTTACTAATCTCTTTCTTAATTTTAGATTTAAAGATCCACAGAAAGCTCTCTTCATTTTTGTAAAAGCTTCTTTTGCAATTCCTATCCTTGTTCTCACATCTTTCTCGCATCTCCAATCCTCTGTTAGAAAGCTACCTAAATATTTAAAACTACTAACTTTTTCTATCTTTATATCACCTAAATGTAACACGATATCTTCCTCATTTCCTACACTCATTACCTTAGTTTTCTTTGCATTAATCTTCATTCCATATGCTTTACATGCTTTTTCTAACATTTTAATTGATTTTCCTAAACTCTCTTGATCTTCTGCTAATACTGCCATATCATCGGCAAACCTTACACAGCTAACCTTTGTTCCACCAATCTTCACACCTTTCATTTTCATTTCTATTTCTTTTATCATTTCCTCTAGATAGATGTTAAATAGTGTAGGGGATAAACAACACCCTTGTCTCACTCCTCTACCAAGCTCTACCTTTTTAGATTCTCTGTTACCTATCCTAACTATCACTCTCTGATCTTTATATAAATTTCTAATCAGCCTTCTTTCTTTCCATTCTATTCCTCTATTTTTTAATATTTCAAGTAGTTTATCCCAATTTACTCTATCGAATGCTTTCTCTAAATCTATAAAGCAAATCACGAAACTTTTACATCTTTCTGTTAATCTCTCTCCTATTACTCTCATTAGTCCTATTGCATCCCTAGTACCTCTTCCTTTTCTAAAACCAAATTGCTCTTCTCCTAAATACATGTCTAGTCTACCTTGCAATCGACGACTTATTACTCTTAATAACACTTTTGCTGCATGTGAAATTAAACTAATTGTCCTAAAATCCTCACATTTACTAGCTCCTGCTTTCTTTTCTATGGGTATTAACATGGTTTCTATAAATTCTTTGGGCCACAAACCAGTCTCATAAATTTCTCTACACACATCCACTAAAGCTTTCTTTCCTTCTTCTTTCATACTTTTGAGAAACTCTATGGGTACACCATCTACTCCTACTGCTTTGTTACTTTTCATTTCTTTAAGAGACAGTTCTATCTCGCTTTCTAATATTGAAAACCCTATCTGTTCACTTTCTACGTCGTTTTTGTCCTCTAATGTACCTCCTCTGAAGCATCCTTCGTTCGGATACAGTTCTCTTACGTATTCTTCCCATCTATTAATGATGTCATTCTCTTCTATCAACTTCTTTCCATCTCTTGATTCTACACATCTCACGCTTCCACCTTTTCTTTTCAACCAGACTAGTTCTTTTACCTTTCCATACATCAGATCATATCTCCCATGCTTTTCTAATTCCTCTATTATTTCACACTCGTTTTCTAACCATTCTTGTCTCGCCTTTTCTGTCTCTCTCCTCAACTCATTATTTAACTTTCTATATTTTATCCTACCTACCTCACTATTGACGTTTTTCCATTTTCTTCTTTCATCCATCTTTTCTATCATTTTTTCACTAACCCAAGGTTTCCTAGCTTTTACATTTTCTTTAAATCCTACTACTTCTTTTGCTGATTCTACTATCACATTCTTCAGTCTATTCCACTTCTCATCGACATCCTTATCTCTACTCCATCTAGCTTCCTCTATCTTTTCTTCCATAATGTTTCCTAGATCATTCTTGACAACTTTTAGTTTTTCTAAGTCCCATCTCTTCCTTACTAAAGCTCTACTAATCTTTTTTAACCTGAGCTCCATCTCTACGATAACTAAATTGTGGTCCGAACCTATATCTGCTCCTGGATGTGCATATGCTTTCTTTATACTGTTCCTGAACCTTTCTTGTATCATAATATAATCAATCTGATACCTAGCTCTATCCCCAGGAGCCTTCCAAGTATACCTTCTTCTCAAATGATTTTTAAACCATGTATTAGTAACTATTAGTTTATTTTCTCTACAAAAGTTAACTAGCATATCTCCTCTATCATTCCTAACTCCATATCCAAAGCTGCCTACGATCTTATCTTCTTTTCCTTCACCTACGACTGCATTCATATCTCCCATCAATGCGATACAACTATCCTTCTCTTCTTTTCTTATCAACTCTTCTATTTGTGAATATATTTCTTCTACTTCTTCATCTGTATGTGCACTGGTTGGCATATATACCTGAATAAGTACTACATCTTTTGGCTCTGCTCTCAACCTTACCATCATAAGCCTATCACTTATTAAATCTATACTCTTAACGCAATTTTTCACTCTTTTTCCTAAAACTATTGCTATTCCATTCTGACCCTTTCTTTTTCCCGAGAAAATCATCTTGATTTCGCCGCTCGTGATCTCACCGCTACCTTCAAACCTAACTTCACATAACCCAACTATATCTAACTTTTTCCTTTCTATCTCTCTCTTCAAATTTTCAAGCTAACCGGCCTGTATCATTGTTCGAACGTTCCATGTACCGATTATCAGCTTGTTTCCTTTGATTTGGGGATTTCGCTGGATGACGACCTGAGAAGCCCCTGTTCTCCTCCTGCCGGGCAAGACACTCATTGTATATTTCTGAGTCTCAACGCCACCTAATCTTGTGTCATTATAACTGTTGTCCATATTTGCTGGGAAGAATCAGTTAGAGTGGTTTTTCCTTTGCCTGCTCTAACCTTTGGTCCACGGCTCCTTATTCATTATTCGGAGCAGCCCGTTAGGGCTTCCCTCATCCGCCACCCAAGGGACGCGCCTGGTCGGGGTTTGGTCCCCCTGTTTGATCTAGAAAGAGTAACTGCCCAAGTTAGTGTGAAGAGTGTCGGCCTTGATCTTACGGCGGAGCATCTCTTACAGCACTAACAGAAACAATTCTTCTTCCAGATCAAACACCAGGACTAAGATGTTATGGAATTGATTTTTCCTGTATCAAAAATTTAGAAAAAAAAACTTTTAGTTTCTAGCTAAGTTACATTATAATATGATGTGTGATGAGAAATAATTTTAAAATGATGAGAAGTCTGGAAAAAAAAGAAAATTTTATTTTCTACGTGTTTAGTATTTTAATATCGTGTGAGATGTGAAATCAATTTAAAATAATGAAACGTCTGGAAAAAATAAACTTTTATTTTCTATGTACTTAACATTATGATGCCATGTAGGATGAAAAATAATTTTAAAATGATGAAATATCTAGAAAAAAATAAGCTTTTATTTTCTTGGAAAGTTACATTGTAATATCATGTGTGATAAGAAATAGTTTTAAAATGATGAAAAGTCTGGAAAAAAAAGAAAATTTTATTTTCTACGTGTTTAACATTGTAATATCATGTGTGATGAAAAATAATTTTAAAATGATGAAAAGTCTGGGAAAAAAGAAAATTTTATTTTCTACATGTTTATCATTATAATATTATGTGAGATGTGAAATCACTTAAAATTAAAAAAAGTCGAAGCAGGTGATCATCTTGTAATAGGTTGGGTTTCGAGGAAGTGTTAAACATTTAACATATTATTGTTGAGCCACTTGAGATTAGAAAGTTTTAAGAATAAATTATTTTAAAGTGTTTGTGGATTTTAGATTTAAAATCGATTTAGAATCAGAATAAAATTGTTTAGATCGTGGCTGTCTTCCTGGATCCGACCGGAATATATCGTTTGGTCATGGAGTTATCGGAAATCATTGCAGCCTGTGTGGATTTTCAGTGGAATACAAGTGATCTGATTTCAGCTTGTTACCGTTTATGAATGGAGCTGATGGGAAGTTATAGAAAGATGCAGGAATATTGTTTTTATTTCAAATGCAGGGTTCCGCTTATGTTTTCCGTTGATGTTCGTTGTATTCTTTCGAGAAAGTGCTATGTAGAAATTTTATGTAGCTCGTTTTCGGTAATTTTCCATGGTGATTCCGGCGATCGGATTTCTCAGGATTATTTGGAGTATGGTATGTGATTTCCTCCCTGGAATGCTGTTTCTTTTTCGATAGATTTTACGGTGGGTTCAGGGGAAGGGAAATGAGTGGGAACTAGATGGAATGAGTTGGAAAATACCCCGCTTCCACTGGATTCCCTTCGGTTCTGGAGGGTGGAAAGTTCCAACTGGGTGAAGATACGTAAAAGACAGTCGGATGATTCCATGCCGGTTCTACTATCGTTACACTAAACTTCTTCAAATTACGCCAAACTTTCAGGGCTTGTAGAAATTTTTACACTGATCAATTTCACTACAAAAAAGTTAAGACTTGCACATATAATAACGGAGAAAAAATGTGATGATTTTTACTAGAAAATGATGTTTTTTTCCGTGACACGACACTTCCGTGCAGTGTATCTGAGTGAGGGTGAGGGAGAATACATTCTATTCCGCGATGTTGCACATTGCGGAAGTAGTTCCGCCTCAGGAATCGATTCCACCGATTCCGAAATTGGATCAAACTGTAACACAATATGATTCGGAAATTAGTCGAATCAATTCCAATTCCGGGATTACTCGAAATTACAAGGGATTCCTTGTGATTTCGGAATTGATGGAATCAGTATCGATTCCGGAACCGTTTACCGCCTTCACCCTCATGTTTGGTAGTGCTGTTGCAGATTGATCTCACAGACACGCGAGCGATTCCGGAGTTGGTGGAATTGATTCCTAAATCGAAGTCTTTATAGATTACATGCAATTCTGAAACCGGTAGAATTAGTTCCCTAGGCGGAACTAATTCCATAATGTTCAACATCGCGAAATAGGATGACTGCTCGGATGAGGACACACGAAAGTTTCGCTTTTAATTGTTGCGCAGAAAAGTCATGTGCGTAAATGTCAGGTAACCGTTTTCTCGAATTTAGACAATACATGACATTAGGATTTCTCAATCATAATCGGTTTTTAATTTGTCAATGTTAAAATTTCACTTACAAAATAATGTAGCTCTTCTGAAAATGTATCGGAATATAAACTATTGTAAAATATTTTCATAGTGCAATGTGTGGATTCACAGCTCACTAGACTGATGACTATTGATAAAGAGTGTCGCTAAAAATTATATGCAAATTTGAGATTCTCGAAATCTGTGGTATATGGGAGTCGATAGCGCGGAATTTATTCTATCAAACCCTATATTTTTATTTTCTGGGAATGAGATTCGGGTGTGATAAAGGATCTACAAAAAAAAGATATACTTTTTCAAAGGGAGAAAAACCAGCAGTAGACAGATTTCCAAAAGAGGAAAGTTCTGCTAAAAGTTCGAATTTCAGAAATCTCATCTATAGAAAAAAAGGTTTTTTTCAGTAAATACTGAAAACTATCCTAACTACCGCAATGAAGCGTTAACGATTACCAATGAAACGAAAATCTCCGGAAACTTCAGAAATTACTAAGAAATTTCCGAAATTAACAAAATTACTACATCTTTTTTAGTAAGGTCCATTAAATTTATTTTATATATATACACGAAATCATAGAAATTTCCAAGTAATTTCCGAAAAATTTCTTTTCATTGTTAATCTTTAATGCCGAACTTCATTGGGGTGTGTACTATAGTTTTCAGTATTTACTGAAATTTACGAAATTTAAACTTTTAGTAGGAAAATTTTCTTTTTTGAAAATCTATCCACTGCTGACCTGCACACGTAAACTCGACGTTTAGAGCTCACTTTCCCATTCATGCTTTACCATGAAATTGCGGCCCATGTTTTCTAATATGTAATAAAAACACTTTGTATAAAGTAACTATCCTTAAAGAAGAACAGGGGTACTCACTACCAGGAAGTTCCATCCTCAGGACAGAGCAAAAGCGTCCACAACCCGGAAGTGCTGTTCGCAGAACATAACGAAAGTACTCACAACCCAAAGATGCCGTGTCCAGGACAGAAAAAAGACACCCACAAACCGGAAGTATCATTCCAAAAGCAAAGGCACTTATTCTGTTTCTGGAAAAGTTATTCTCGGTAGGTGAGTGCTATTATCCTTCTTTGGGAAAGAGTTTCCGCGCGGTGATTACTTGGCAAATATTGTATTAGGGAGCACATTTTAATCCTTCACCACTACATTAGGACGTGTCCCATGCTCCTTAATAGAGGTCGACAAGTTCAGCCCTAGTTTAGAACCGATGAACTGATTCCACGGTTCATTTTTAACGAACTGAATCTTTTCAGGCAGTTCTTCTCAAATGAACTGAACTACTTAAACAGTTCAGTTCTGTGAACTGATGCTGTGGTCTCCGAGTCCTATCATAAAAAGGTTTCTATAAATTCTCAAGAGCTATCATATAGAGGTACCCTCAGGTCCTCATAGGCTATTATATAGGGGCACCTATAAGTCTTCACATACTGCATATTGGAGGTACCATAGGGTCATCAATAGGGAAGGCACTTTAAACTTTAATTTAAGTCGAAATTTTACAGTCGGTAAAGAGTAACTTACGTCTTGAAGCCTTATAGTGTCTAAGTACCCATCGGAAATCGCTGCTCACTTCGTCCACTCTTCTATTCGTTGAAAAATTAGCTAATCAAATGGCAGGAAATTGTAACACGCTAATTTCACGAACAGCTGTTGGCGATTCTATGAGGACTTTTGTAGAGCACCTTTGATAACCGCAAATCAGCCCGAACAACCCTTTGTGCCATCCTTATCTTTATGGAGAAAAATCACCTCCAAATGTGATTGGCTAAAACGCTTTTGTAACTAACTATTCCGAGGATTTTCGATACCAGGAATAACCGAGCCTGGGAAGCTCGTGCTCGGTGAATGCTTAGTTCCAGTTCTTCTCAAAAGAAATGGGTGATGAAACCAGCTCCACTCTCTGATCGGGAACTATCACACATCTAGTTGTTACGTGAAACACCGCGATGGTACAGAGGTGTTGCTATCCGAGATATCAAAGATCAGGTGAATTGTTACGTGAACTACTGAGATGGTGCAGGTGAGTTTTCACTTGAACTGTTGAGATGATACAGATGAGTTCTGTCCTGAGATAGATAAGGTCACACAATCTGTTATCTGAACTACCTTGACGGCACAGATGAATTGTTAGCTGACGTACCTGAGATCAGTTGAGTTACTATCTTAATTAGTGCTCAGCAGGTAATTATTCATCATAATTAATATCAATAATATAGTTATGAAAAAAGGTCGCCAATACTGATAGGTTAAATATGGACTGTGGAAAATATGGATCGTAATTTATGCAGATTTGGAGTTTACGTCGTTTGGAGCTCACTTTCCTTGACTCTTGATAGATTAGTGAGAGTGTAAGGGTACCAAGGAGGGGAAAAGTGATACTCCAATACTACATCTGTATTTTACTCATACTTCACTTTACCCGAACTATACTCCATCGTACTTCGAAAGTTTTTTTGGGATGAACTACGTTTCGTATCACCCTTTCCAAACATCCTGTTTTCTGTTATGAAGTCCATTCTGAACACCCTCACTATTTGCTGTTCGGAATAGAAAGGTGGTATGAAATGTAAATTTCCCTTTTTTTGGAGTATGAAACTATCGCTTTTTCCCTTTGGTAGGTGTGAGAAGTATGGGCATAGCGAGCATGTGTAGTGTAGTAGATCAATATAAGCTTTTTATAAAATCTTGGGGTGAAAACTGAATCGAAACTTCAAGTTTGAAGTTTGACACAACTGTAAGCACATGATTGTCTTACCTTGCAGAGAGCCACATAAAAGAGAAAACAGCGCATCCTTAACTATTACATTTGATGTGGGTACGAATGATTGTATTTCTACTTCTTGTCAAAATGGTGTAATTAAATACTGAACTGAACTTTTGTACACGTCGTGGATTTCATTTTTTTTAATTTTTTTGTTAACCTAAATGTGAAGATGACAACTGAATGTTTAAAAATAGTCATTGTAAAAGACTTTCTTTCCAAGTTGATTCGAAATATTCTTTTACATTTTTTTTCTTTTCTTTTGAAAACACTGTTCTACTTATACCAACAACAGTTTATCTTTATTAAAGCGTGGGTGTCCACTAAGAGTCTCTTGGGTAAATAATTTCATTTTCTATTGATTGTAGCGAAAGAAAATTCTTTCACAAGTAGAAAGAAGAAGATTTTAGGGTGAGAAAGTAAACATTATCTTTTTATGATGTTGAATCTTGTGGTAGTGTTGAATTTTTTTTATTTTTGAGGTTGTTCAAATTTATCTTAAAAATATTGGATGAAATTTTCTCGATACGCTAGTCCAAATGCATTGTATGCATAGGATAGACACACAACTAGAACTGTCTTATGAGATGATTTAATTAGCATTTCAATTGGATATGTATTTGTAAAACATAATAGATTTTTGCAAAAGCTATTCAATTCATATTATCTGGTTGAGATAACAGTGTCATGCAAACTAACCCATAGGCGGCGGAGCCACTAGACCTTGGTAGGCTCAAGCCTATCCTAGGCTGGCGGAGGATAGGCTTGGCTAGGCTCAAACTTAGACAGATCAAAGTTTTAGTAGGATTAGCCGTGTTAAAAAACTTCAATGAAAAGTTTTGGGTTTGTTGACTGTCTTGTCAACATGGACAGTTTGAAGGGAAAGTGTACAGGGTTGGAAAAAATGTTTTGCACGGAGGATATTGCTATTATTTTAAATAGGACAACTAATGAATTTTATACTAAAAGAAAGCCCGTGAAAAATGGGATTTATTGATATTAATTAGTAAGGGTTATGACAACTTTTTAATATCGAACTTTAGAAACTTTCAGAAATTTTATGCCTTTTTTGCGGTAGAAAATTATGGTGCTAGCAATTCAAAACTGAAGGCAAGTGTTTTTCTTCGATATTTTTACATGGTTCGATAGAGCTCGTCGAGCTCTACAAAACTGTAGATATGAAAAATTTTCTGAATCATTTTTTGTGATATAAATCTTAAAAAACGTTAAAAGTCATATTTCTGTTATAAAAGAAAAATATTTGATTTTTCAATAAAAATTAGCCTTTCTCATTATTTTTGCTATCTCAGACGTTTCGAAATGTACTTGATGGATGTAGTTTTTCACGCAGCATTAAATAGACATATTTCGAAACGTCTGAGGTAGCAAAAATAATGAGAAAGGCTAATTTTTATTGAAAAATCAAATATTTTTCTCTTATAACAGAAATATGACTTTTAACGTTTTTTAAGATTTATATCACAAAAAAATGATTCAGAAAATTTTTCATACCTACAGTTTTGTAGAGCTCGACGAGCTCTATCGAACCATGTAAAAATATCGAAGAAAAACACTTGACTTCAGTTTTGAATTGCTAGCACCATAATTTTCTACCGCAAAAAAGGCATAAAATTTCTGAAAGTTTCTAAAGTTCGATATTAAAAAGTTGTCATAACCCTTACTAATTAATATCAATAAATCCCATTTTTCACGGGCTTTCTTTTGGTATAAAATTCATTAGTTGTCCTATTTAAAATAATAGCAATATCCTCCGTGCAAAACATTTTTTCCAACCCTGTACTAACCCTTTTCTGAAGATGGTATCAGATAGCGTAAACATTTCTCTTTAAAGTAGGATGTCGCTCTGATACGTGGCCTCTTCCAATTATGTGATAAGCTCGTTGCATGAAGAGCATACCAAAAACTAGTTTTTGATATGTTCTTCGTGTAAAGAGTCTAGTATGAGATCTAAAGATCCTACGGACCTCGATGATGTTTCCTTGCAAAGAAAAATATTTGCACTATCTCATGTAATTGTAAAAAAATTTTACTTGTTCACTCCTTCTAAGTAGTTGATCAGTTTTATCAAAGGTAAAAAAGGTCTAGGCGTATACTTAAAGAAGACATCTTATCGAAAAATATTCACAACAATAAATATTCGATATTTTTTTTACTACAATCGTAGAAAGATCTCTTATATATTGATAAGCCATATAATGTAGCAAGCCTGTCATAAAGACATTCTCTATGCCTCTCATGTTGTAATTTAGATATTTTTATGAGCTTATCGATATCAACCCACATTTTTTATGATTTCTTTACTCAGAATCGAAACACATTTTATGTCTTTGATTACTCATGTCTTTGAAACTAAATTTAAAAAAAAAGTTTTCTTCCCAGTTTCAAACTTCTACATCAATATGATGCGAAAACATGACACAAAGCGTTTCCTCAAATTTTAGTAGCGTTTTATCGAAGAAGCATCCTGCTGGACTCACGTTCATATTTTCGTCTAGACGCAACTTTCTTCGTTAAGTGTTTATCTACACCGAGTAGAGTATCTTTATACTCATGTCAATATTTTTTGAATACAAACATGTCCAGACGCGATTCAAAATTGGACTGTGTTTGAACGCCATTTTAAAAAATTTTTAAGTCGCGTCTGAACGCGTTCGAAGAATGCCTTAAATAGAGTCTAGACGCGTTTCCGCAAATGCAATACATTGGCAGACGCATTCCTGGAATACGTTCATCAAGTGTGTCAATTAGAAGTGCGTACCCGAGAATACATAGCCTCTTTTAATTATTACATATGATTATAACGAATGAAGCGATGGGGATACATGCCAATGTATATTAAACATAAATTTAAACACATGTAAATGCATTTATTTATGTTAATGTCTTCAAACTGTAAATGTTCTCTAAATGCATTCAAGAAAAACAATAGTGAGTGCGTTTACCTGTATTTCCACCATGCTTCAATACCAAAATGTGCCAGAACGCCGGCATTTGTAATAAAAACACATCTATCTGCATTTAAAATGCGTTTCGTGATTACATGGTAGCATAGTATTAAAAAATTACCCTCTCTATTTTTAACCTGTCAGCAAGGGTCTTATCAAAAATGTTGAGCCTACCCTAGATTCAAAACGTTCCGCCGCCTATGAACTAAACACAACGCATTTGAAATATATTGAGTTGTTTATTTATTATGAATACTTTAAAACTTTTCAAATCAATAGTTTTCTAAAAAAAGGATCGCCTACCGGATGGACCATAAGCAAGCAAGCAGAGAAAAAATGGAATATCTCCATCATGGCTCGAATAAACGGACAGATTTTGTTACCACTAATAAAAGCATGTTCAAGCTTTGTACTCATAAAGACAAGCTTAGAGAGACTCTTTTTTAAGTGTCACCAGTAATCTCAATAAAAATATTTTGCTTTTTACAAATGGGAAAAACATATAATTTACATAACAAATGATCTCTCTAGGTAAGTCTTTACGTATAGAAAGCTTGAACATGTCTCTCTCATTGTTTCCCAGATCAGTTCATTTACTCGAACCGTAATGAAGATATTCAATTTTTTCTATTTACTCACTTATGGACTACCGGGTATATGAAACCGCTATAAAAAAAAGTTGTTTCAAAATGCAAGAAAAAGGTATTTATTAAAGGAAAATGCTAAGTTTGGAAGGGATGATAAGTGAAAGCATTAAGCTTGTCTCTACCCTCCTTTTCACCCAATCGTGGTATTTTAGGCTTATAAAAAAAAGCAGGCACACTTCCCATAATTGATACCTTTCCTTCTTTATAACGAAGGGAACCATTTAATTATTGTGCTTGATTAAAAAAAAGTCGATCAACCATAGATTTAGAAGTGCTTTTTTTGATCATCTCTCATGTCGATGCGAGCGAGTATATTTTATTGATCCTCACTCTCAAAAGAAAAACAATAAGACTTTTCAAATGAAATCGATTAGATTAAGTGGATAATAATCAACTATTCTATCTATAGTATTAAAATTTCTAAAATGAATATTGTTATTTTAGATCTTCTAATAACATGACTAGACGTTTACTATCGAATAATAAACCTAATCCAAACAATCATGTAAAATGTCTTGAATTATTTCATCTTATTTGGCTCGACGATGATAACTCGGGAAATAATCAAAATGTGGAAGATATTTTGCGCAGTACTACCACCCAGTTCACTAAATTTCAAGATGTAACATCATGTCGACAATATATTGAAAATGTACCAGCAGATAATCGGCTAGTACTTCTGATCAGTAATCATCTAAGTAACGAAATAATACCGATGATTCACAAGCTTCAACAAGTTTCATTGATCTACATTTACAATGTAAATGACACTACTAATAAACAATGGTTCGAGCAATTTAGCAAGGTAGAATTATGAACAGATATATCCTCACGGGTCACTTCTGATTTTAGGTCAAGATAATGATCACTAAACTTACGTACTTTGCTTCTACAGTTCGTCTTAACTTTAGAATTCATAAACAAGAAGAAAAGTCATCATCGAACAATATGTTTACTGCAAGTGCAGACAACTCAACTTTAGAAGTAGGAGGCGAGTTTGTTTTTCTTCAAACACTCATCGATTGTCTTCAACGAATGAAGCCCAATAAACAAGATATAAAAGAGTTAATGTCTTACTTGGAAAAACAGTACGAAAATAACACCACAACGCCCAACCGTCTTCACAATTTTCATAATACTTATTCGCCTGATAAAGTATTTTGGTGGTACAGTACTCAATCATTTTTCTATGATTTTATAAATACTGCATTACGCCAAAGAGATATCCATATGATGTTTCTTTGGCGTTCATTTCTTTTCGATATGTACCATCAGTTATATGAATCGCAATCGGAATATCAAATAAAAGTCTATCGAGGTCAAAACATTTCTAAGAGTGAGTTAGAAACCCTAAAAAAAAAAATTGGTAAGCTTGTTTCTGTTAACTCGTTTTGGTCAACAACTAAGGACCGACAAGTAGCTGCTTTTTTTGCTGATTGTCAGGCAAAATCTGATCATATGGCACCTGTGTTATTCGAGATTGAGGCTGATCCTGTCATGGTAGATACAAAACCATTTGCTGACATTAGTAAACGCAGTCAATTTGGCGAAGAAGAGGAAATATTATTTATGTTTGGTTCCATTTTTCGTGTGACCAAAGTATATCAGGAGATCGAACCTACATGGATCGTAGAAATGAGTTTATGTGATGATGATGATGAAGATGTGCAAGAAATACTCAAATATATGCAAAAGCAGAATGGGAAAGGTGAAACAAATTTGCAAACCTTGGCTAAATTAATGTGGCAGATGGGATATTACGATCTAGCTAAGAAATACTACTATCGTTTTCTTGATGATCTTCAACCCGACGATGCGCTCAGGTTGAGAGTGTATGAAGATATTGCTATGATTGAAAGTCAAAATGGTGATTTTAATAGTAGTATGAAATGGAAACAAAAAGCACTTGAGTTTGAACGATCAAATACAGCATACTATAGTACCAACTCAAGTAAGTAAACTGCAATGACAAAACGGAAACGTATTTTCATTGCTGCTCTTGTTATGACATTTTAAAATTACTTTATATACGATAGAGGAGAACATATGAACGTGAAGAACAATAGAAAGAAAATAAAAATAAATAGTTAAATAGATTCGTCAAGGAAATATATCAACAATGTAATGATATGATTGACACATAAACTAAATCTAAAAGTTTGTTTCACGTTGGATCAATTATGATCTTACAAATTATTCAACTAATACTAATATCATCTAGCTATGAAGCTAATTGTCACCATAGAAAAGTGTTTCCCATACCTTTAAGATTTATTTCTGCAAAATAAGCACTCGATCCAAATGTAGCTTTCGTGAAATTTCCTGATACAATAAAAATCAGTTTAGAAGTATATATATTCTATACCAATTGTGATCAAAATATTCGAGATAATTTATTTTCATTTTCTATAACTGATCTTTTTGTCATCCTTTATAAATGTACTTGATTAATATTAATTACCATAATCTGGATATTAATCATTATAAAAATCTTGTTTAATGTAAATTCTTTCTTTTATAATAGGAGTCCCGACAATTCATCCAAATGCTAGATGGGCTAAAAATGGAATTACCATTGCTGGTGGTCATGGACTAGGAAAAGAATTGAATCAATTATATCTTCCAGATGGACTTATCATTGATGATGATGGGACGGTGTACATTGCTGATTGGTGGAATAACCGTGTTATGGCATGGAAACAAAATGAAATAGAAGGTCGTCTAGTGGTTGGTGAAAATAGAAATGAATTGGAAGAGTTATTTCGACCAAGTGATTTGGTCATTGACAAAGAACTAAATTGTTTTATTATTAGTGATAATGGAAAACGCCGGCTGGTCCGATTTTCTTGTAGAAATACTATCATTTCTGTAGAAACAATATTGGACAATATTCTCTGTTGGGGATTAACAATAGATGACGAAGGATCTCTCTACATTACTGACATTGAGAAACACGTAGTACGACGTTATAGGAGAGGAGAGAAGATGACAACAGGAACGATAGTAGCAGGTGGAAATGAACCAGGCAAACTTAATAATCAATTTAACAGTCCTCTCTATGTTTTCGTCGATTCTGAACATACAATCTACGTATCGGATCATGAAAATCATCGTGTAATGAAGTGGGTGGAAGGAGCTACAGAAGGAGTTCTTGTAGCAGGAGGCCAAAATTCGGGACAGGATTTAGCACATCTATGGTATCCCAGTGGGATAATTGTCGACAAAGAGGACACCATCTATATTGCAGATTCTCAAAATCATCGAGTGATGCGATGGCGTAAAGGAGCACATCAAGGCGAGCTTATTGCAGGAGGACATGGCCAAGGAGAAAACGCTGACCAATTGAACGAGCCCACGAGTTTATCTTTTGATAATAGTGGTAATCTGTATGTCTCTGATAAAAACAATCATCGTGTTCAACTATTCATTATTCATTGAATAAAATGAGAAATGTTGAAAAGAGGAGTTACGGAACAAATAATGTCAAAAATTGGATCGTTGAAAAAGAAAATTTGCATCCAAATAATAATGCTTATAATACCAATTTAATCTTACATGATGAGAGCCAATAAAAATGTAATCACAGTTTAACTTTTCTTCTTCCAAAAAGAACCTTTAGAAATAAGATATGAGAATTCTTTGAGCATAATTCTTCAGTATTACTGAGGGTAATCCAAAAGTAGTGAGAGAGATACTTTGTTTCTTTAAGAAGAACTCTACAAAGATTTCTTTTTTTACCAATAGATAGAAGGTGTCTCACTCTGTTTTTTCTATGCTATTTCATTATTCCCCGCCTCTAAATGAGTTAGAGAAATTTCGAAAAAAAGATTTTTTTGCATACGACTCCTTGATAGTAGAAGCTGATATTTTCGTATATACACTGTTCTTTCTTTTATTTCATTTTCTTCTTCTTATCATTTTTTGTGAGACAGGATCTGAAAGAGTGTTGAAGTGTTTAGGAGTAGAAGCTTGCACGCCCCCTCCCTCGTAGACGTGATAGACATCACAGACCGTGACCAACACACCAAGATAGCGTCACAGATCGTGATCGTCAGGCTAATAAAGCATCATAGATCATGGCGGACAGAATATTAAAAGCCGTCACAAATCGAGATAGATGGTCTTTTGAGGCTATTATACAGCATGAGAAATGCAGTTAGGAACCTATCACTCATGATGACATGCGTCTTCAAGGACTATCAGAGGCCATGTATAAACAAAATCTAGTTAAAATATCTTTGAAATATTTCCTTGTTGAAGTTCGATGCTGCAAACAAAGGAACAATGGCCAAGTATGCCCGAATATATATCAAACACGGCTTTGAAGTACCTAGTAGGAATAGGCACATCGTGTTTTACATTTTTAATCTTGTCAAGGATTGTGCTAACAGTTTTTTACTACCTGATTTCATATAAGCATAAAAAGGAATATGTTTGCGTTATGATCTGCATTATCACGGATTATCGTATATTTTCCTTCTTCTTTCCTTTTCCCTTCCCCGCTTTCTTGCTGGCTTCAGATGACTATTGAAATTTCGCTTTTACATCAAAGTACGTACGGCAATTAGCATCCCAGCAAGAGTTATCCATGACCAATTGAATTCTGTTTATGGTGACGAAGCTCCTGGTCTAAGCACAGTTGAATGATCGTGAAAATTGTTTCGTGATGATCAGGAAGAAATTGCAGATAAAGTTCGAACTAGTAGAACTGTTACTGAAACATTAGCTGAAAATATCGAACAATTTTCTCCTCTCATTCCTAACGATCATTGTACATTACAATCGAAGATATCCAAGAACAAGCTAATAAGTTTAATATATGAAAATCATAAATATAAACGATGGAATCTCGATAGCTTTCATGGATTGTTGATTTATTAAAAAATTTCGAACGGTTTTCAGAAATTTCAGGAATTTTTATGTCTCATCGATAGTTTCAGGATTCCATGCTTTATCCCTTGCTTAAATATGAACTAATATTTTCTTAATAAAATTCTATCATGTGAAAATCTTAAAATAGCTTGAGAATAGAATAGTGGAAAACTATTCTACCCCTGTCATCCAAATCTTGGCGATTTTGACGATTTTATAGCGATATCTCGGCTGATTAATCGTGCCGTTCATCGGCCGAGATATCGCGTTAAAATCTTGGCGATTTTGACGACATGAGTAGAACAAAATAAAAGCGATGCGTACTTTTATGAGGACTAGTTGGATGAATCAAACGATATAAAATATTTGACTTTTGCACCTATCCAGAAAAACTAGATAGGTTTACAAAACTGACCTATCAAGATTGAATGGAAGGTATTCGAAGTGCCAACATGAAAAGAATTTTTGAGTTAACAGCACTTTCAGACTTTTCTAGAATCAGTTTTTAATGCTGAATTTGAAAATAATATTTTCTAAAAGTTTCAAGAACAGAAACGTAGCTATTTTTGGAGATTTTTAGTTAAAACTCCGTTTTTTGAACAACTAATGTTTCCAAGTTTTCGCAATTTTTGACTTGAAAATAGCATCCAGGATAGCTAAAAACTAGGTCTTCGTGATTATCAGCTCACGCTCTATCAAACCATGTGCAAAAAAACGAAAAAAAATTTCATTTGAATTTTGTATTCCCCGCAGCTTCAATATTCTTCGATAATTTTTTCCTATTCATATCTATTAAAAGTAATTCGTGATGATCTAATTGTTAAATCACATAAATTAGACATTTTTCTTAAAACATTTGTCATAACATATAATGAACTTTGAAAAAATAATTTTTATCTATTTAATGAGTGAAGATTTAATGGTATTTGTTCAACAGAATGTAAATCCTATATAGATATTGTAAGATATTGAAGATACGGTGTGTATTAAAGCAGACGAACAAATTCTACTAAATTATAATTTTTATTATCAATTGTTGAATACGAAAGAGAGTAATATGTTATTGCTCATGTTGAAAGGAAAGTCTCATCATATACAACATTTTCTAGTTTGCAATGAATAAGTTTAGGTAAACTCCAAATAGTAGTAATCAGATTAATAATATTGTAAGAATCATAATTTTAAAAAAAACATGTCGAAATAGTTAGATGAATAAGATTAGGTAATTGACTTATGATTTTATTTATCAATTATGCACAACAAATATTTAATAATGAAAGTGATTATAAGTAATTAAATTGATGAAATAAGGGAAATACGAACGAAAAATATCAAAGTGCTATGGAATATCATTACCATCCGAAAAATAAAGCGATATAATACGATTAATAACTAATGGAAGATATTTTTGACAAAAATAATCACAATTTTTTTCTATGAATTGAACAAAAATGAAAATCATAAACACGCGAATTAGACAAAATAAGATTATTAAAAGGTAATTTAAGCCTATAAGATGCATAAATAAGATCAACATCATTAAAATATTCAATATGAATAAACTCAAATGTTGTATTCTATATGCTTTCATACATTTGATAAAACAATATAAAATTCATATTTTTTGAAAGTTTTTCAAGATGAACTTAATAGCATTTTTCTGCTGTATTAATATGATTCATACTGTTTTGATTTTTGGATATTTTAAATTCAAAAAGATGATTTTTTGTCAAGGAATATGTATTAACAATTTATTAGAAGAAATATTTTAATAATATTTTTACTTCAGTTAATAATTACATATGAAATTATATTCAATATAAAAATAGAATGGCATATGCATATTAAGTCTTCTTTCAAATAACAGATGCCCTCAGAAAATTTTTATTACGTTTCAATAAAAACAGTTCCTATTGAAATTTTATTATTATGATATTAGTTGGATAGTGAGCAAATAACATAAAAAAATAGAGCAAACAACGCTCTATCTGTTCATAAAAAAGGAAAATTTTTCCAAATCTTTTATACGAAAATAAGGTGTCTGGGCCACTAGTTTTGGTATGATATAAGTAAAATCTTCATATATTCCTATACATAAGAATATTAATATATTCATTAGTGCTTTACAAGTATCATTACAAAATCAAGAATGATCTAAACAACAATCTGCTAAACAATTTAAATATTTTTGATTAGAAAAATTTTGAGATATCTAGTGTTTCATTTGATTGTTCTAATGCTAAAATTCGTACTGTCTCATCGATGAATACATCTCATTTATTGTATCAAATCAAAAAATTAAACAGTTTTATTATTGATAAAGAATAAAACAAATATGCAGTTAAACCTGTACTGATACAAATTGAATTTATTATCTCAAAGGCAACCTATAGTAATATTCATAGATGGATGCAGTTAATGAATCATCCAAATTAATAAATATAATCTTTCCACATACGTAACATTGTAGAAGAACTGATTAATATTAAGTTATAATATAAGTTTAAATAGTATTACACAAATATAAATCGAAAAAAAACTAAGATTAGAAATACTAAGTGTTGATATATATATAATAAATTGCTCAACAAAACTAAAACATTAAATATGTGGAATTAAAGCCTTTATCGACCCATTTTATGTTTATATTACAACAAATATTCAATCATTTGTCATCTAAGATTAGATAAAGACTACTTTGATATTTTACATCATTTATAAGAGATCCACAAAATATTATTATATTATCTCTTCTTCTCCTTTATTGTATACCATTCATATCAGACGATCATCGAGCCATGTACAGATTGAAATCAATATAACTTGATCAGTATTCGTATTATAAAAAGTCTTATTAATTGAAATAGTTATGTACTTCAGTTCACTTTAAATAAAGCTTGTAACATTGTTTCTATAATTCGTTCAAATCATAAATATGCGTGTGTATTAGATATCAAACAAATAGTATCCCTATTTCTGTTAGTTTTCGAGAAAAAATTTGAGAAGCATTTAGAAATTTAATGACACAATTTTCTAAAAAAAGAAAATGAAAATTATCGATTATTTAGCATAGGTGATATAGATATAAGTTTTCTTTTACTGACTTATAAAGAAAATAAAAAATAAGAATATATATATATATATACATAATGTACATGTACCGTTTTTTATCAGTATTTTAATTAATTATTTAGATTTTTTGCAACTTTCGTTATCTATCATCAGCATATCTTACTTTTATTTTCTTTATCTATTTAGAAAATTTTTTTTTTAAAATAGTATGATTAATAAAAATAAATTAATAGTAAGTACTGAATTTGAAAGTAAATCAGTTTTTTTGTTTTTAATTATTTTGTTGTCATTATCTTTTTATAAATTTTCTTTTTGTTTGTGTAAGAAAAAATTAATTAAAACACCTTGCAGCTCATTTTTTGAATTAAATTCTTATTATAAAGTACCACTAGCTTTGCTCTTCATAGCCGAATGTATACTCTATTCTTACATTTGATAAAAACAGATATTAAATAAATATCAAGTCAGTAATTAGTTCTCTTTCGTCTAAAAAAATAGTTTTACTCAAGAGTAAATAATGCATTTAACGTTAATCTATGCATGTTGAATATATATTGCCAAAATTATACATGTACTGTTTGTGATTATTTAACTGCAAACTGAATAATTGAAAAGTGAATTATATACTTTGATATTTTTGATTATTGATAATTAATATTTGTTAAGTTAATAGATGAATTTTTATTCTGTTAGTTACAGTTAAATTGATCAAAAATAACTTAACAAAAACCTGAAGATGTATTTTCTATTCAGAAAATGGTAATTCTCAAATAATCTAAGATGGTTTATTTTCTGCAGAGCCAAATAATTATATTTCATTCATCATTAGAAAAAATGTCAATGTCAATTAGTTTAATGAAAATTTTATTAAAAAATTTTGCTCACAAACTTTTATAATAATCACGAAAGCTAGCTATTTCTTGTTGTCATTATATCCTGTAGCTATAAAAAAAAATATCAATATATAATAATAGATTTAATATTGCTTCTTTTTTTGTATAGAGATAAAAGGAGTTGAAATAATCTCTGTAAGGAAAGATTTGGCCGCTTAATCTTATTTTGATATATCATTGTTCATTGAAGTTTCTTTTTTTGCGATTCTACGATCTTTATCATAATCCATATAGGTTAAAATTAATCACAAATATGTTTACATGTGTTGATTTCTTCAAAAATTTAGATTTATGTCTACTATAATTGATATTGTGAGGTATTTCTAAATTTTCATACTATTTTATGTGATTCAATGAGAAATTTTTTCTCATGAAAAATAACCGTAAATAGTTTAAGTTGTTTGCGTTCTACGTTAATAGGATAAAATTAGCCTTTGCAATTGTATTTAAAAAAGAGTTTATGAGAGAATAAAAGATTCAAAGCACTGGTAAAAATTTAAAATATTGATTTGATGTTCTCATTTTGTTCAGCATCATTGAAAACCTCTGAATCCAAACTTTTAACACATTTGGATGAGTTGGTGAAAAATTAACTCAATTTTCCGGTCGAGCACTCAAGACGCTATTTGAAAAATATGATCCAAAATCATCTCTATAAGGTTGAGTCTTCTAATATAACAATCAATTAATAAAATGTTTATTGTAATATGTCAGAAGATAGAGCATCAAACGTTGATAAAATCAGGTATTTACATATTGTGTTTTAATGAACTTATCCGGAGTTATATGTTAAATATTAGCCATGACTGCATTTTGTTGATATGTTATGTAGCTTTTCATTCTTTACAAAGTGGCAAAAAAATGTTGGGAAAAAAGGTAATCATCGACGCGAAGCGAGGTTCACATGTCTCTCATTAAAGTGATTTTTCGACGGAAAATGAATATTTTTAGTAGTTTTTATTGATATAACATGATTATAAAGTAAAATAAATGTGATATTCAGAATCAGCATAAAAAACTACATTTTCCAGAGTTTCATTTCCCATTGAAAAATCACTTTTATGAGAGACATGTGAACCTCGTTTTGTGTTGATAGTTACCTTTTTTCCCAACATTTTTTTACCACTTTGTAAAGAATGAAAAGCTACATAAACATGCAAAAAAAACTGCACAGTCATGGCTAATATTTAACATATAACTCTGGATTAGTTCATTAAAACACAATATGTAATTACTAGGGGTATTACTTTATTTTTATTTTCTTTATAATAAAGCATAAAGATAAAGAAAATCTTTATTCTTTATTTTATAAAGAATAAAGAATATTTTTTCTCCCGAAACTTATTTTGTTTGTTCTGTTAGAATAACTCACAAAATATTATCGTATTATATTCTTAAATACCATGAAAATAACATTTTTCGCATACATGGTTTCACGTGAAATCTTTATTTTTTGATGATAGGACATATGAAAGTGATGATGGTGCTTTGAAAGAATACCAATCAACGTATTCTGCTTGTATATAGGGTATTTGCATATGTACCTATTATATGAAAAAATATGCCTTTATTCTTTATTTTATCTTTATTCTTTATAAAATAAAGCTAAAGTAAATCTTTATCTTTATTAATAAAGTAAAGATAAAGTAACACCCATAGTAATACCTCATTTTTATCAACATTTAATGCTCTATCTTCTGACATATTACAATAAATATATTATTAATTTGTTGTTATATTAGAAAACTCAGCCTTATAGAGATGATTTTGGATTATATTCTTCAAATATTGTCTTGAGTGCTCGACAGAAAAATTGAGCTAACTTTTTACCAACTCATTCAAATGTGTTAAAATTTTGGATTCAGCGGTTTTCAACAATGCTGAACAAAATGAGAACATAAAATCAACATTTTAAAGTTTGATCAGTGTCTTGAATCTTTAGTCGTTTAATAAATTCTCTCTTAATTGACATGAGTATTTTAAAAACTTTTTGAATGCTCGATTAATTCATACGGAAAAATAAAAAAATAAATAGATATTTTTAGTACGTAAAGCATCTGCGATCTCCTAAGAATAATTTAATAAGAATATGCAGCTGATAAAATGAGAAATAATCATAAAACGTAGCAATTTAACAACCTCTTTTCTTAGGTCGACTTATTTTGCCATTTAGAAAGATATTATCATCTATATTAATGATCATGAAAAATATTTTTAACTCTAAATTTAGCGTATATATTTTTATAATTAAGGTGCGATTATTGAATGTTATAAGACTATATACTGTCAGCACAAAAAAAAAACTTATTTTGAATAACATTATAATAAGTATAATATGAATATAGTTCTAAGTCTTCTTCTTGTGCTACATTTTGTTTGATTAATATTATGGAGCAGGTAAGATTACAAGCTTCTTTAACTTTATAAAATATTTTGCAAATTTTAAATGATAAGAAAATTAATATTTCCGATTGTTTGTATTCAAAGTGAAGTATCGTTTTATTTACTTAATTTTTTTTTTAACAATAGAAAAAAGTAATCTGTTTTAGCATGTTATCTAAAAGTCTCGTATACTAAATATTAGTTAAATTTACGATGAAAAACTTTACATTGGATAAGATAGAATTAATTTATTTAAATAATCCGTATGTTTATTCCTTTTGCATTGAGTGTATTATAATTATAATTTATTCTTTTTTTTTTTGTTGTTATTAATATAACTTTGGTTGAATGTTTATTTGAGCATGAGTTATATGATATATTATTATCTCTCCTAGTCATATGTGATCATTATAAAAAACAAAGCAAAATATATTTCATAGATTCTTATGATAAGCGACACGATTAGACATCACTAATATTAAAAAATATGACGCACGTCTTTTCTTATTACAAAAATATTTCCGTGCTAGTAGTGAAATTTTCCTGGAGTTAATTTCCATTAAAGCGAATAATATTAAATAACTTCTCAAGTAATTATTGTCTATCACCTTTATTATGAGAAAAAAAAAATAAACGAGTCATGGTTGTAAACATTTAGAAACTATACAAGATTTGAACCAATACATCTGTACAGTTTTTCGTTTTACTTTTTTTTTTATTGTATAAAAATGTAGAAACAATAATGAGATGAATAGCAAAAATTTTAGACGTTTACTGATAAGTTAAATATCTTAGTTTTCTTCTAAAAGATATTTTTGAATTTGATACCTTTTAATAAAATAGTTCTACCGTATTACATATTTCTAGGTATTTAACTGAAAGCGTTTTTCTATTGACGTCACTAACAATTTATCCAAACTTTTTAAGATTATTTCATGCGAATTATAGATCATTTTTTTTGTGTGTAAATATTTAAGCTCATACAGAGTTATGATTTCACATCAGTCTTATTGATAATTAATAGAATTATACATATCTTTATTTCTTTTTTAATTGAAGATTTTTTTGGCATTATATTTAAAATAATAAGCAAGACTTGACAATTTGTGATTATTTTCAATCTATTGAACATATCTTACTACAATCATGAGTGACAGTTATATTGTTACACTTAATGCAGTGATCGTTAAACTCACTTTTTATGTACCTTATTTTACTATTACATTGGGCACATTGGGAGGTTTATGTAATATACTTACATTTACAGCAAAACAATTACGTCATAATTCATGTGCCTTTTATTTTTTATGTTCAGCTGTATTTGATCTTCTTACATTATTATTTTGTGCTGTAATGAGATTGTTAGTTGATCATTATGATTATGTATTACCACAGAATTCTCCAGGATTTTGTAAAATGCGTACTTATTTAACTGGTGTTTTTCCAGCATTGTCAACATGTTGTGTTATGCTTGCATCAATTGATCGTTGTCTATTAACATCAGGTTCGGCACGATGGCGTAATTGGAGTACAATGAAAATAGCTTATCGACTTGTACCTATTTCAATAATCTTTTGGTTACTTTCTCCTGCTCATATGCTTGTCTTTTATGATTATTATACGATTAATGGAGTTCCAAGTACATGTGCTTCTCGTCCAGGTACTTATGCAACATTTGCTAGCATTTTTTTTATTGTTTGGCTTACATTTATACCTTATATGATCATGTTTACAGCAAGTATTATTACAGTTATTCATATTAGAAAATCGAGACATCGTATTTTACCTCAACAACAGAAACAACAAGAATTACGTCGGCGTGTTGAACGTCATTTAATGTTTATGATGTTTACACAAGTTATTTTAAGTATGATATGCCTTTCAATGCGTACTGTTGTTTTAGGATATCAATTACTTACAAGAGATGTACCAAAAGATAGTCGACGACGTGCTGCTGAATCATTTATTTCTCAATTTGGTATTATTCTTTATTATGTTAATTATGCTAAATCATTTTATCTATATACACTTACAAGTCCGTTCTTTCGTGAAATATTTTTAAAAAAAGTTAGTGATTTTTGGAATTATATATATCAACCGTCAGACGGTAAGTTTTCTTATAATTCATCACAAAAAAAAATATTTTAATTATTCTAGAACTTTCAGCAACCAACAATTCGGCTGTTGCAACTACAAAAAAACTTCGATATGAGAATGCATTGCCAAAGAAATTTTGAATACTTCTTTTAGCTATTGATCTCTATCAATATATTATTGCCTTCATATAGTTAGCCTAATCTTAAATACAAATTTTCATTACAAACTAAAAAATAAATATTTATTGTATGCTTTTATTGTACTAAATAAAATCTATATATTAATATTTTATTTATTATTTAAATAATTCTAATCAAAAATATGAATAAGATAAATAACAGATAACTGTTGAGTTTTATATTAATATTTATCTGCTGAAAACTTTACCGTTAAAATACTTGATAAACTCGCTCCTCGAAAAGAACAATGAAGTTTATTGGCAAAACTTGATCTACATTGAAATAATACAAATATATTTAAAAATTCAACTTTTTATGATTGAACAAATAATAATTTTGATTGTCGATATAATATTGAAAATAGGATAGCTTTCTGAAGAATGACATCATCTAGTTTTCTTTAGAAATGAATAATGAGATCATATTTTTTTCTTTTCCTTTAGAAAAAAAATCTATTTCATTACATTAAGCCCTCCTTCCATTCAAAAATTCATTTGTGCTTTAGAATAAGATATGTGGCTGAAATTTTCAGGAAATATGTGTCCGAGTATGTGTAGCTCAAAGTAAAAATCTCAGTCCAAAATATTGAACCGTTCGAGATTTATTCTGGTATGAAGGGTCAAAAAACGTATGTCTTTGTATTTTAAGAATTTCTTCTCCAAATTTAATCATACAAATTTCGAGTTGGTTTTAAAATGTAACTAGCACCTGTGTCGACCACTTAACAGAGCTTAATTTTTCAAAATTTTGTTTCCTTACATCTAATGAAAACTTTCCTAAAAAAAAGTCTAAAATATGAGGGGCACTTGATCGAAAGAATTTCAAGTTTTTTTTAGAATTAAGCTAAAAAGCAAAAAATCCAGTTCATGAAAAACGCAAAACAAAGTTCAATATTGATTTTTCTGATTCTAAAACAATGGCGAATCCAATATGAAACGATTAGGGCAGTCGTCTTTATCTAAAAAGTCAAATTATCGTTTCTTACCAGCTATTTATCATAGAATCTGAACTTATTTACCACTGCTCTACAATATTTCTATGATAACTATGTGGAAGACATAAATCAAATACATTTCATTTACATACGTCTTACGTTTATAACAAATGTTCAATTAAATTTTTTAAAATTTAAAGAGCATACTATTAAAAGAGATTCTTTTTTTTTAGTTTCAAGAATATTCAAACTACTCCTTCTTTTATACTAATGATTATTAAACAAAACAAAAAGAAAAGATATACTACCAAATATTTAAAAAGATAAATCTTAAAAGCTAAATCAATAAGATCTATTCTATGCTTCGATTATACAATAAGAATGAAAATCTAAAAATTTTCGAATATTTTTTGCCGCGTCTTTTGGTTTGTCATATGATATAAAATGGCCACATTTATCAAAAATAACTACGTCGGAATCGGATATCAATTTGGAAAAGTATTCAGCACCTTCCACTGTACATAACTAATTAATAATAATAATTAAAACATGAAAAATATATTTTTTTCTATAGATTACTTACTTGATCTTCACGACCCCAAAGAATTAATGCTGAGCATTTTACATATTTTAATTCTTCATAACATTGTTCGAGATTAAGATAATCATATCGAAAAAATGATCTAAGAACTATTAATTAAATAAAGAATAATAATAATAAAAATCATAATAAAAAATAAGATTTATTTACGTAGTTTTTGTGCATCCAATGTACGCAATCTTGATTTAAAATATTTATTTATAAATGTTTTTGGTAGATTGACCTTTTTCGTTGTGAGTAAATCAGTCACTTCCTCAAATTGTTCAGATGTTTCTGGTAAAAGTATATGCTCCTTTCCTGAACGTAGTTCTTGTATTAAATCACTCTCATATTCTTTTGTAGCTATCAATATATATAAATTTTAAATATAAAAATATAAATTATTACTAGAATTTACGAGGTGGTGAAAGTAAACAGATCATATCAACATATTCAGAATATTTAATAGTAAATTTAGCGACAATTGTACCACCTATCGATGCACCAATCATATATACAGGTTTAATTAAATTCATTTTATCAAGAAACTAAAAAAAAATAAATAAAAATAAATTTAATTCAATCGATTAATTATCATACTAATTTAAGTTTATCAACAACTTTATCAATAGCATGAACATATTCATGCAATGCAACAGTTTCTCCATGACCTGGTAAATCAATTATAATAGAATGATAACTAGTAGAAATATTCTTAAATAAAGAAAACATTTTTAATTTTTACAAATATATATATATATATTAACTGACATTCATAAGAGGAATCCATGCTTCTTTATTTGATGAAAATCCATGAATAAATATCATACTAGATTGACCTGGAATTCTTGCACCTTTTTCATAATAACAAAAATTTGTTTTTTCATCATCATCGAGTAACAAAAAATGTTTTCTAACTCTAGCTTGCCAAGCACGAATTCTATAAAATGTGTTTATTAATATAAACAGTATATGGTTGTACTTACTCATAATAAAGATTAAGAAGCCAATCTTTCTCACATAGACCCATTATAAATAAAGAGAAATATACTTCTATGATTATTTAACAATTATATATTATTATCAATTAAATTCATTAAAAAATAAACATGATGTTTATGTTCAATATTTAATAATAATAATAATACTTCTATAAGTTTCATATCATATGTAAAAAAGAGAAAAAGAACAAGTCATGCATCAACTATTATAAGAAAAAAAAATAGTAGAACGAAAGAGTCTTATGTATGCATTAACAATAAACGCATGTTAGATACGAACATACACAGTCAATATTATTCTTATCGAATGATTTGTCGTTCTTTATAATGATTTCCTTGCTTAATAAAAAATGTATATGAAAAAAAAAATGTGTATATGTATGCACCGAGAGGCTTGCTTGCACATGTACAGTCACGTGTTCCTATCTACAGGTGTAAATTTAGAAGACTTATTTAAAGCAAGGATTACTTGGTGCAATACTTTCATTTAATTCATATTATCTTCTAGCTTTTATGCAATCAGATATTTTTACTGCCTAAACTTATCAACACGTAATATCTCATGATAGAAGATCAAGCAATCATATTTTCAGTACTCATTGATCTTTGACTAATTAAACACTCGGTATTTCGGTTTCGATCATTGTATCGAAAATTTTCTACCCAGTCAATACCTCATTCTTGAAAATGTTTGCTAGATATGAAGATAAAAAATATGTTTCTTTACTTTGATGGCTTTAGCAAACGCTTTATCAGAACGGAATGATCAAGTTCATGTTTTCAGAAATCAAAATTTTTCTTTTTTTTTTTAAATAAACAATCGATAAAAACTGACTCTCAAAGTAAAATAACTATCACGTTATGTCTAATATGTATGCTGAAATCAAACATTCAAAGACAATATTAGATGATTGTATGCCAATCAAGAAAATACACTGCTTGGACAATAACAGAACTCTGAATATTTTAATAATTCAACTTCTCCCATTATATTACTCGTTGTCTCTAAGATAAAAAGATTACTTTAAATTTGATTTTTCTTGAAATCTGTTATCGGATACGGAAATTCATTCAATAGAAAGGTCAATCAACTATTTCGATCAGATGTTGATTTGGCCAAAACATTTTTTTATGGACATAGTACTATGGATATTCTGTGTGTTAGTGTTGTTTCCAAGGTTAAATATTAAATGATAGACATAAATATTTATGATAAATTAAAAATGGATATTTGATCGAAAACTTTTGTTGATTTTCTTCGCATATCTATTAGATAGAATATAAATGGAAAATATTTGAATATCATGATGAATTTATTGATATTTCAGTAGATAAATTTATTGTGAAAAATTGTACTAGTCAATCTAAGTTATAGCTTCTGTTAAAACTCCATTCGTAGTCAAAAATTTGATCAGTAGTACAGTGGATCAAAAGAAAATAGAAACGAAATGCAAATAAACAAAAAGAAGAAATACAGATAATATTATAAATAACCAGAATAATACGATCAAAAGCAAACATGTGTTGCAATGCATAGTCGTGACAAATTTAATTTGTTGGAAAGTGTACTTATTAAAGTGTATTGAAGCAGCAAAACGTTCCTGTGACATATTGATAGCAAAGTATCCATTTACATTTTTTGAACTCAGTATATTTAATAGAGATATAAATGTTTTGATGTGGATTAATTATTTATGCAAGACGATAATTGACAATTACTATGTTCATTTTAATAAACACAAATTATTCTATTCGTACAATACAATAGTTGCATGTTAATTTTAAAAGAGTAATCATATGATGTGTAAAAAACTCTCCTGTTGACTCATTAGTCGATCAAATTGAAGTTGATTTTAAAAAGTTTACAAAAAGACGATCAATATTAACAGAGATGATGTACTATAAAATGCATTTATCTTTAATCCTGAAATTCTGAAGTCAATAAATTTTATGTAAGCATCTTACGATTTTAGGATCTCTATCTGGAAAGTCTTTGATCAAAGATCATAAGATATCATTTGTCTGCTAGATTTAGAAAATCATCGTTACCTTTTACGTAATCCAGTAGCAGATAGCCTTTTTGATACTAGTTACTTAATAACTTAATGGCAATTTCTTTTCTTTGTTTGGCAAAGTAATGACAAACTAACACCATTGCATGAGATATTTTGTTAGTATCATTTACCAATTCTCAGCTTTTTTAAGACTGAAATTTGCTGAATAGATTGAGTAATCGAGCATCTATTGATAATTTAAATATGAGATCGAATGACGCTAGTAAAGAGAAATAATCAGAAAAATAAGGTATGTTATTTATTTTAATCAAGGTGCTACATAGAATCATCATAAACCGACTTGAGTATTCTTCTCTATCTTGCTATTTTTTAATTGATTCTACATTCCCATATTTTCTGATCGTTTTCTCTGGAGTATCAATACTAATTTAAATGTAAAGAGAAGATTTATCAATCACGAAAGAAAATTGAGATAGAAGTATCTTTGGTAAAGTTTAGGTCTTGTCGGAATTGTCTTGATCCTTCAGGGATCTCTGAAGAGCAATGGAAATCTGTTCATCTTCTGTTAAACTGTTCAGCCACTGTTGCTGATATAGTTCTCTCAAGGTAAAATGTTGATCAGGCGCATTTTGACAAATGTCTAAGAGGAATCTGGAAAGACTTCTTTCTGCTTCGGTTGGATCACCTTGCATTGTTGGCCCATATGGATGATGATCAATTAGTCGTCGCCGTTCAAATGCTGCCACTGATTCATTGTATAAGTAAGCATATGTGGATTGTAGACTGGTGTGGAGTGTCTGCGGCTCTAAATATTGATGCATGACATTTTGATAATTTTGAAAATCTTGCATATTACACTCTGCGCCTTGTGGAGATAATGAACTGGAAGGTGAAATGTGTTTGTTCATAAATGTGAGAATAACACCAATACTGAATATGTCTTCCGCAAAACTAACAGCACTTCCAATGTTTACAGTTTCGCCCCAAATCGGAGATAGAGGAGGAGTGTGAGTTAAAAATATTTCTCGAAATTTTTTCCAATTTTCATAATCTCCATCCATTCCGCGTAATGTATTGAGAATTGTTAGCGTTTCACTAATATCCTTTTCATCATCATCGATTACCAACTGTGAGTCTAAACTGATCCAATTTCTTTTAAATTGTTGATAATCACGCAAAGCCTTAATGATATCAGTAGCTTTTAGTTGACTTAAAAAATAGGCAATATTCTGATTATATATATTTCTATAGAACTTTTGACCGGTAGCGGAAAACATTTGTATATCGTGGATTTCATGCACATCCACTTTTAATAAAATCTCTTCAGCTTTCTTTAACGATTCAGGAGAATATGGTTCAAGTATGTTGAGATCGGGGATGATGTAGTGTGAACAGTGGCGTCTTTTTAGTAGATCAATAGCATATTGAAGCCATTTTTTTGCCAACATCTCTGTATTGTCTCCACTAAAATCCATCGTTTCACACATCCACAATACCGTGGTTTTTATAAAATATGATGGTATTACATTCTGTTTCGATACCTTTTCTTCTTTCAAAAACTTGTAATAGATACTTCGTGCGATTCCATTCAAGATTTGTTCATTAACGGAACGCTGTTGGGCAAGAAGTAATTCAATGGCAGAAAACGAATAACGAAATTCGAGTTCTCGATCGCATTGTGGTGTTTTTGTCGACCATTTTGGAATGACATGCATCGATGTTTTATTTTTTACTATTAAATTGTAGATTTTTGGACGATTGGTTTCGATTCGTTTTAGAAATGGTTGAATATCCTTCGGCCAAAATTTCAATTGAAGCGATGGAACCAGATCAACATCGACAGGAGCACAACTCTGAAAATAATCTGCCATATCAGTAATATTCGTGGGGTTTCCAACGTGAGAGTATCTATCATAGAAATCGAGGAGAGCTTTAATGCGAACTAGAGTCACTTTTGGTAAACTATGGTCATAGGCTGGACCTGCTAAAGTAAAGAGATCACGAAATGTTTGTTCATTAATATTTTGTTCGTCAAACATTGATGCATTATTCGATGTTCGATACAATGGCAAAGCATATTGAGATATGGATTGACAAACCCCTTTACTGAATAAAACATAGTTTTTTCGAATTGTATCGAAATTCAGTTGATTGCGTTGTTGCTCTACGTGTACAAGGGCATCATGAAATTGTTTACTAATATCAATCGTTTGATACGTCATAGTTTGCGTTGCAGCTGCACCAGATGCGTCATCTGGCGTTTGTCCTGCTCGATGCACATGAGCTAGAGGAGCACCCATTGTTGTTTCGCTTGAACAATGTTGATTTTTTAGTTGGAATCCATTAACACAACGAAAGCCATTTGCGTCATTTGCAGTGGCGAATACTGTACTACCTGTGGGTTCTACTCCATTATCAAATCTGATTCGAACAAATCCTGGAACACCTGTTTGAATGAGATTTTCTGCAGATTTGACGATTCCACAATGAATAAGAATGTCAATATCTTGAATGTTTTGATTCGCCATATGACGTGCATAGGTTTGACCTTCTGCAGAACTTCCTGATAGAAGGGAAAGACTTCCACTGGTTTCCGTTGTCCCCGTTGCCATGACTACTTCTCTTTTTCTTTCTCAATCTTGATTTTTGAACGACATCTTAAATGATGATACAAAGAGGACGCATCTAAAACACGAAGAGATCTAGAATATAAACAACCACAATGGTAATTCAGATTTATTTCCAATAACGGTAATGCTGCAAATAATCTTACAAGTGATTTTTTTTTAGATATGTGACAAGAATTCAGACAAAACCTTTATGAAACCATGCATCTTGACCATAAATACAGAATTATTAGACACAAAGGTTTCTGTTGTAAATTTTTTATCAAAATAGTTTATCTTCGATAGTCACAATCAGAGGGAACCGAAATTTTCAGCACGCGAATGTCCATCATGAGAATCTTAGCGTGGGTGATGGTATGGCTGTAGGTACCGGTAAGTGTAGATGAGGTAATAAATGTAAATGTGGATGTGGATGTCGTTGTGGGTGACGCCATAGACGGGAATAAGGTTTTTGTGCGGTTTGGGTAGCAATCTGAATATAAATCTGACTGTGGATATGAACGAAAATGAGTCAGAAATACACTTCACTGACCTATACATTGAGAAAGGTATCCAATAGCAGGCCAACAAGCATTCAGCACCTCCGCCACCCTGTTACCCACACCAAGAGTCTCATGGTGTGTCTTTTAATGGTAGACGTTCGCGTACTGAAAATTCATCAATCCTAATCAGCGATCTCTTTACTTGACTCTCTTCTATGCTCTCTCTCTCTGGCTGAAATGAATGTGAAACAAAAGCAAATCAGTTGCAAGACAGAATACAAAAATGAAGAATAAAAAACAAGAATGTGTATGAAAGCAGGAACACGAATAACAAAAAGAGATGTAAAAAGAGGGAGCCATGCGCGAATGACAGTCAGTGCATAGCAATACGTTTTTTTGTGTAAGAAATTTTCTTTGTTTCTAGATGCATTCATCATGGCTGAACAATGAAATATCCAGCTCAGTTGTGATTCTGTCATGTTCCATTCAATCTCATGTATCGAGTTAAACAAAGCCTGAAACGATGTAAATGTATAGCCTATTGATTCACAGTTATAGAAATTTTACTAAATTTTTATCTTATGGGGCAAGATGGCGAAAAAATTTAATTAAAGAGTTTTAACATGGAATTTTGTCTACAGATGAATCTAGTATTTATCAGAATTTGGTAGAATTTTCATCCAAAATAAATCTTTTTTTTCTCAAGCTATTGTGTTGTTCAATAAATTTGATTTTTGTGATTTGCCCGTAAAAAACAGCTATTTTTTGTGAAAATTTAATATCTCGAGAAAAAAAACATTGGTTTTTCCTCAAACTTCTATGAAATTTTTCATCTGTGGACAAAATTTTATGTTGTAATTATTTATAGGTTATACATCTAAACTTTTTTAGGCTTTTCTTATTTCAGTATACTCAATAGAATGAAATATGATAGAGCCAAAACGGAGCTCGATGCTTTTCTCGTTAGTTATGATGAATATATCTAGAAACGCAAAGAGTTCATTTAAAAAAACAAGCATATTGCTACGTACTGGTTGTCAGAAATAAAGTATTTTGATTACAAATTTAAAAAAATGTCCCTAGTTCCTAATGACTTCATAAACTTATATGAGCTCTAATTAAATTCATATAACATACGAATGGACTATACTTTGTTGGAAAGAAAAAGTTGTGTCAACATTAACTATATGGTAGCAATGATTTTGTTTTTGAAAAAAGAAAGTAAATATGCCGAACAACTCGCTTTTATTGCCTATTTTACGTTTGAAGCAAACTACGAAGAAAGCCACGATACGAAAGGAAGAAAAAAATGAAGTATCGAAAATAACTTGATTTCACTTATTTTTATTCTTCTCGGCTGTGCCACAGACTTTTTTTCTGTTTCTGTAGATAACATGCTTCTTGTAAATTCAACAAATTGATGAGATTGTTGAATGAGCTAGAGTGTACTCAGGCTGGCCAGATCTTCTGATTTTTCAGAAAATTTCTGATTTTGAATATTTTTTCTGATGGCTTTCTGCTTTTTTCTGATTTTCATTTCTGCTGTTTCAACCGTGGTAGTTTGTTCTCATATGAATGCTTGATTTATAACTATTAATCATGGTGGCCAGAGCTTCTGAAAAGTCAGGACATATTGTGAAATTTGAAGATTTTTCTAATTATTTTCTGATTTTTCTGCGAATCGGGACTTTTTTGGATGGTAATTTTGTTAGTAAACTTAAATACGACTATAAGTCATTGCTAGTTCGATACTGTGTCATCTTTTTATCTGAATAACTTATAGTTTGTGACTTTTATAGCTAGAAACGGACACTTTCATGTAATGGTGAACCTTTATCAAATGCCAGTTTGACATACTCAAGGGCGTGACGGCGGAGATCCATAGATTCTAACCTCATTCTAAAAAGTTTGTTTCTTCTCGATAGCAAAACAGAAAAAAAAGTTCTTTTTCAAAGGCGTTTAGCGACTGAATTTACATAAATGGTAATATTAAACTTCTGTGCTTTCGAAATTTTAAAATCTTAGAGATTGCGCCCTCTACTTTCGAAGCTTAGCTACGTTCCTGCGCAAACTAAATCCAAAGAAAATCTGTATAAACATCTTTTAACTCAAAGATATTTATGAAAGTGAATTCGAATAAGTGAGAAATATGAATAAAATTAAATACTTGATACTGTCTAACTTTTTTCGCTTTTCGTAGGAGCTCTGAACATGGATGCTGCATATGCGGCTTCTTACTGTACCAGTTTCGAGAACGAATTTTGAATCTACTGAAAAAGAGTCCGACTCTAGGTGTATGTGTGAGTTATAATTAGAAATCGACGAGAGTATTTTGTGCTGTCATTTTGACATAATAGATACCAGTTTGCAGCGAATTACCCTTTATGATTATTTTGTGATTTTGCCAGAAAAATTTCTGATCGTTTTCTGATATCGAAAAAAAAATTTCTGATTTTTAAGTTTTTGATCTGGCCATCCTGAGTGCACTATAACTTTTCGCTCCTAAAAATGGATTACAAATTAGTGAATCATATCGATGTAAGATGTACTCTTAAATGCTGGAAAACACTACCGAAGGATGGTATTTATTAATAGGTATTTACACAGAAATTATTTCTAGGTTCAGCTGAACAAAATTATTCTAGACAGAAAAGTATCAAAAATGAATGATTGATCTCTATGCTTTATGATTTAAATGGTTGATTTGGATTGAATTAAAAACAAAAATGAAAAGTATTAACTACTAGATTGAAAATATTTCTAAAAATAGGTTGTGCCGTATTTTGTAAACACTACGAAGAATTTCAAACCATTTATCGGAAAATTCCACCAACTATTTTCTCAGATATGATTTATTATTGATCAAAGCTTTGTTTCTCATCATCAAGTCGATGAATTTGCAAACACGACGATATTTTGAAGCTAAATTATTTTTTTACACAATAATAGATGCTTCTCAACCATAAAAGTCGATTCCTAAGCCTTACGAAGCTTTGAAGGACCGATTACTTTTCTAAGTCTGAATTGTCGTTGACCATAACACCGCTTTGTGCTGAGGAGTAAAATCACTGCTATGAGTCTACTACAAGATTAAGATTTTTTTCTTCTACAATCCTGATTTGACATAAAAATTGGCATCTGATTGCAAAACCAAGATAACATTTAAAATCAATTCTTCGAACTGTACCAAATCATATCAAATGCTAAGTCTTTTGGAAACCAATTTGCTCATAACTATTTTTACTGATAAATACGGTCTTATAAGCAGCTTTGATATAGTGGTCGAACATGATAAAAGAAAAATATTGTTTACCATGATCAAAACGTATCTAGTGATGATTCCCGACAACATTTTTGTGATATTAGCTTTTGAAATAACGAATAAAAGCGTTTGCCAATATAAAGAGCAGTTTAAATGTAAGAAAACACATCGATTTTTTATTTTATGCATAGACAGTTAGATCATACCGTAGCCAACAGTCACGTGATTTCACTTTTTTACATTCTGTCTTCTCCATAATAAAAACAAACATTTTGAAACTTTGATTATGGATAGGACCATTTCCATCTACTAACTTTTAAATAAATCATTGACTTTCCTTTGGCTAGAAATGATTCATCCCAAAAATAGAATCCTTTTAAGAGTGAGTGAAGAGTACAACATTTATCTATGAAATAAGATACAAGTAGTTTGGTATTACTTTCACGATGAAATCACGCAGTTCTTTCTAATGATATATCGCATGACGAAACAGTATAACAAAAGAAAAATTATATTAGAAATATAGGCATACAGCTACTCGAGCTCACTAACGAGTAGTAAACAGCCAATTGTTTTCTCAAACAATGTACACTTTGATTTTCATTTTGTTCGATAATAAAATTTTTATAATACTTCACTTGAAGTGAACAACTTTTATTAGTAATGTTGTCTTTAATCATTTGAAAAAATTTTGATTGTTATTTTTCTACAAAAGTGCGAGATAAAAATAGTTTAATTATATGTTGTAAAGCTTTTACACAAAATATTCCATGAAATTTCTAGTTTAACGTTGGGAAGATATTTCTTACAATATTAGTGAGTGACGTTTATAGAATATAATCTAGATCATTTGATGAGCAAGCAGTAGGTATTGTATGATTAATTTTCGTGTTTCTGTGCGATACACAAGAAAATGAAATAAGGGTTAGTTCATAAGTAATGCTTCAAAGTTCAAATTCTATCTTGAGTGATGCATTCATATGTGATTCTAATAGTTGTAAATATGTTTTTATTCTGCTGAACAAGGCTTTTTAAAACATCAAGCTACTAAAAGCCATAAATAAGCAGAAATTAATCGTAAATACTTCTACTATACTTATTTTACAAGTGTTACATAATTGAGAAAATGAATTTATAAAACAGAATCATCAAAAGTTAACGAAAATTGTTTCAATTTGACACTCATTTTCCTTCCGTTTCGTCCTACACATCATCAAATCAAGAGAATTTTATTGAGCCACTTTAGGCGACAAGTGTCACTGAAATAATAACTTCATCTATTTTTGATGATAGTGCTAAAAATACAACTTATTAGAGTCCGAATATTCAGAACAAATTTTCGAAAAAGCTAGTTTAAATTTTTTTTTTCTTCTTCGTAAGTTAAAGGATACTTATTTCCTCTTTCGACTGACGAAACGTGTGATATATCCGGCCGTGAATAGTTTAGTGTAGGTGTACATGTTATTATTTGTGAAGTTAGAATAAGTAATGATAAAAAAACAACGATCATTTGTATTTAAAGAGTATTTTCTTAATATCATCAAACTCAATAAATATGATGCAGAATCCTTGACAAATGAAATCATGAAGTTTTTATCCTGTTTGAATATTTATTTAAGTGACTGTATTGCAATGGTGTAATCCGATTATAGCTTTTTATTGTTTTTTTTTAAGATGAATTGATCTATTGAGATAAGCAAGAAACACATAAATCAATGAATATAAAAATTGTAAAGACTGTTTTCTAATGACTAAACTTTGATTTTTAATCTTGAGCAATGCGATAATTGTCTTGCATCCATAAAAAGTTAGGTTATTTTAATTATGCCAGCAGTAAGTCTTCTTGTAGAAGGAAAAGTGATGCCTTATCTTTCTTTCAACTCCTATCGTAGCTCACGATTTACGACTCACAAGGCAGTAAGTTGAGTAAAAAAAATCTTTATTTAACATACAAATTATGTTAGTCTAAAGACTATCAATTTTTACTTTAAATATTTAAAGTTAAATTAGTTTGAATTAATTAATGATTGCTCATGCATCTTATCAATGTTATTTGTGAAGAAAAAAAAATAGGTATGATTTTTTTATCAAACAAGAATTTTCTATAACGATACAAACTGAATTAAAAATTCAAAGCAATTAATAAAAATAGTCTCTACAATTTTCATATTCGTTGACTTATGTATTTCTTACTTATCTTAACAGATCAATTCATTTGTAAAAAAAAAGAAACAATAATAACCTAAAATTGAATTATATCATTGCAATGAATTGTCCTAGCACCAAAAAGAGCATAGGTTTATATGTTATACTTGTTATCTGTATGGCTTTGTGGAAGAGTAAAAAAAAAGATATATAAATGAGTCTCATTACAACATCCATTTTATAAAAAAATTACTTTTAATTTAAATATAAGTCATCTGAATTTACTATTTATTTTTTTAATCCTTTTTAATCACAATAGTGAAAAAATAAATACAGATTGTTTTTACTTCACAAAATATGATATATGTGTTAAAGGTTGATCTATTGTTCTACTTATTATTTGTCGCTGTGAGAAATTGAAAAAAAATCAATAAAAAACTATAATTCGTGGGTTAAGACCGAGAAAAATATTTTTCTTTTTATTTATAGAGATTAAAAATGGTTAACAACTTAAATAATTAAATAAAAATCAAAAAATCTAATGAAAATCATGCCGTTATAATCGATTTTAATCATTTTTTTTTTATTTGGGATTCTTAAAGAAGATACATCCGCAATCAACCAAATAAAATTATCTTACAAGATACAGAAAACGGTACTTTTACCTTTGACATCTTAATAAGTCTATTCAGAGAACACAAACCAAACCAAAAACATAATTAGACTTCTGTTTATTTCTGACAAAACTCATTTTGGTATGTTATATCGGTCAGACGGACTTGTGCCATTTACGAGCTAGCATAGATTAATAGATAAGAATTTGCCGAAAATTGACGCCATAAACATCTAGTGTTGGACATTTGCGAATTCCAAATATGCACTTTACTATCTAAAACGTTCATCAAATTACTTTAGAAATATACATCTTATCATTTTTCTTATATATGTAAAATATGAAATATATTTTTCACATGCGTCTGCGATAGCTTTAAAGCATATTTAAACAAGGAAATGAAGCATAATTTCACCTTGTGCAAGTATAATACTCAAAATCGAACAGACAGGAGTAAATATTCATGAGAACACCAATGATCAACCGTGAGCTGTCTTATAAGCTTTATTTCAGACAGTCTTAACAGAAAATTGAATGAATTGATCTTTTTACAAAATAATCGTGATTATCAGTTTTATAGTTTTTGATGCACATATATTTGCGCAACAGTGCTTGTAGAAGTAAAATTCACAGAAAAATGATAGATGATGAATAATCGCAGAAGAGACTAATTAACGAATGGATTTGATATAGGATTCTTTACATTCTTCTACTATTCATGTGTACCATTTTTTATAGTTGTTGACTTTTCAAACTAAATTTAACGAATTTCTAAATCAATAGAAAAATGCCTGTAGACAAGAAAGATACAATTAAAAGATTTTAAAAGTGAAAATCGATATATAACTTTCTCATCATAGCATCAAGAAATTCCTAAAGAAATAGTTTGCAATAAAAAAAGTTTCTTTGTTTTTTTTTGAATATTCAAAGTTGACAACGTTAATTTTTATTTTGGAATATATTTTTTTCTTCAACAAAACTCAAATTTATTATTATTTTATTAGTTTCTTCTGAGTTTTGACTTGTCATTCTTTGTTTTCTTTGTTCTGATATAACAAAATTATTTTTTTTCAGTCGTATTTACTTAGGAATCTTTACATCGAGTTATATATATATATACATATATATGAGAGAAAAAGAATGGTAAGAACAATATTGCATTCCTTTTCATTGAAGTGAGAAAAAAAGAAATGGTGAGAACAATTTTATATTTCTTTTCATTGACGTGAGCAAAGAAGCTTTTATGACGTCTTTATCATCATCCAAAGCTATATGTGTCACATGTGGCGATAAAAACATAGGTGTTTTTAAATGTGAAGGATGTTCTCAAAAATTTTGTCGAAAACATTCTAATGAACATCGTGATCTACTTACTCATCAATTGGATGAAATTGTTGTCGAACATGATAGTTTACTTCAAACAATCGTTGGGAATAAAGATAAAATGACTGATTATCATTCTTTGATAGAACAAATTAACGAATGGGAAAGAGATTCAATTGTAAAAATTCAACAAACAGCAAATGAAGCAAGACAACAGATAGAAAAATTGATTTCAACTCAAAATGGTATTTTATAGAAAATAAAAATAATTATCTTTTTTTTTTGTTTCTATACATATTTAGAAAAAATATCATTGAACTTGCATGATCTTGCTGAACGACTACGAAAAGCTAGAGAAAATGATGATTTTGTTGAAACCGATCTTCGTCAGTGGGTAACTAAATTACAAGAACTTAAATTTGAAACAATGAATATTCACCATACAATTACTGTTTGTCAAGATCCATTTATAACTCTTATTGGTAAACTAAATATTACATCGATAAATCAAAGATCTGAACAAGATGATAGTCTTGTAAGAGTTTTTGGAAGCGTTCAAATTGAAGACAATGGTCATGTAGCTATTCAACGAGATTTAACTAATGTTTCATACATTCGTGGTAGAAAGGAATATTCATTTGGTAAATATAAAATAAAATTCAATTTAAATAAAATTAATTTGCATTCTGGTACTGTTTTTGGAATTATTTCAAAAATAGAAACATTTTCACAATGGCCATCTTCATGTTATGGTTGGTCAACTGATGATACTTATTACTGTGGTAATACATATTATTCTAATGATATAACTACTGAAAAAGATATGAAAGGTGAAATATCTTTTAATATTGAACTCATGTTGGATTGTGATAATCGTCAGATTCGATATTTTAATGAACAAACAAAAAAAATACGACAATTAAATGTTAATCTTAAAAAATGTTCATTTCCTTGGCAAATTTTTTTCTATTTGCATCCTGCTGGAGATCGTGTTCAACTTTTATAAGTACGATACCATATAATTATGCATGTACTATACATTTTATAGATCTAGACAAATTCTAGTAGTGTTGAGATTTTGTTAAAATGATTTATTATTTTTACTAGATTCTTCAATAAAACATATTTCATTTATTTGACCTTATTCATCTACAGAATATCAGTCATATTGATTGAATAGTTCAATAAAAATTTTTTTATTGAATTTAATCCTTCTAACTAAATGGAAATATATCGAGGGAAAAGAAAAAACGAATTCTGTGATTTTCTTAGATTTTGTATACTAGTGTTGAAAACTAACATTGAAAATTCTACGCAATTTTAAAATACTTATTCGTTTTTGCGAGTACAAACAGCTTTATCAACACGTTATTTTTTTTCTATTCATGCGATTCATCATTCAACCATGACAGATAGATCCGCGATTCATCCTTTAATTACTTTATTTGCTCGTTTGTATTATACATTGGTTTGACAGTCAAATTCGATTACCTTTATATAATTGCATTCGTCTTCAAATAAGATTCGATTTTTTATTATTTGTCGTTAGTACACGTGCATCGTCCTTGGTTTACTTTTTTTTCTCATCACTATTTTTTCAATAATTTCGTATAGATATTACCTATTGTTACACCTATTCTCAAAATTCTGATGAAATATATTATAATAAGATTTTGAGTTTCATTCATGTAGAAACATTTTTGTATTAATGAAAATCAATGTTATGTTCTATCACGTTTATTATAAGATTGTTGTAATCATAATACCTGTATTTTTCTATAGAATCAACTATCAATCAATTTATCACGTATTCAATGAATTTATAATCGATATTATTTTCAAACTAAAGGGTAAGTTCAATTAACAACGAAAGCATCTTTTTCCTATAATAATAACCATAGTTTTTTGCATTATACAAAAATTTTGAAAACTCAGATGAGATAGAATTATCCATGATCTATTTTTTTCTATCCAACAGTCACTTCATAATATCAGTTGCTTGTGAAACGTCAAATAATTTCAATTTTTATTGCTGTATTTCTAATTCATGGCATGTAATTATTTGAATGAATAAGATTAACTCAAAGGCATATGATATCTCTTTACTACTTTTTAATATTTTGAATTTCTGCATGTGTAAATAAATCTGTACAAAAACGATTTAATCGATAAGTTTAAAAAAATGAACGTCTTTTCTTATCATTATTAAAGAAGATGTTGAATACAACAGAACGACAACTAAAAATATTTCTTCTAATTATATGTTGCTATTTCAATATAATACGTAAGTTAATGAATTTCTTTCGAAGAAAAATGCATGATGAATATTAGTTGGAGGTCCTGATCAACGTCGTTTATTAAAATATTTATTGACTGATAGACAACACGATCCACTTGAACGACCAGTTAAAAATGATTCGCATACATTACCTATCACTATAAATTTGGCTTTACAACAAATCATTGATTTTGTAAGTGAAATAATATACATGTATACATTTTACGTACTATTTCATTGTTTTTTTTTTATATAAATAGGATGGAAAGAATGAAATCCTTACCATTAGTGGCTGGTTGGTTCTCGTATGTATATGTAGCTGGAATACATTGTATTATATTTTTGCGTATCTGTATAGATGTGGCAGGATTATAGTTTAACATGGAATCCAGAAGAATTCGGTGATATTCACACATTACGAATACCAAGTGCGCAGATTTGGACACCAGATATTCTATTATACAATTGGTAACCATTTTATAAAAAGAAATATTTATATAAAAAAAAAACATTATTTTTTATAAAGTGCTGATGAAAAATTTGATAGTACAATGAAAGTAAATGCAGTTGTGCAACATACCGGTGATATATTATATGTTCCACCAGGATTATTTAAATCAATTTGTCAATTCAATAGTGCCACATTTCCATTTGTAAGTTTCAAAGACATATTTAAATTATATCTCTTTTTTATAATGAATATTTTTGTTTTTTGGATACACAAAATTGTACGTTGAAATTTGGATCTTGGTCATTTGATGATGCTGGTATGTAATCAAAAGATATGTTTTTTTTTTTGAATAAAATATGAAATACTTTTGTATATTATATTTAAATTTTTTATTTTTATATAGGCATCAATCTGACAGCAGAACATGTGAAAGGTCAATTAGATGCATATGTCAAAAATGCTGAATGGGATCTTGAAGGTAGATTGTATGAATTTTTAATGTATGATTTCAATGATTATACCCTAGATTTCTATTCAACAAATGGTGCTGTTAAATACGATTGTTGTCCAACCTTATATCCATATGTTCTTTTTACCATTCGAATCCGTCGACGTTCTCTTTATTATTTTACAAATATCGTAGGTAATGAAGCAAAAAAAAAAAACGTCTAATTTCAAAATTCGTATCGTTTTTTTTTGTGTGTTTTTTAGTACCTTGTTTTCTTATCAGCTGTATGACAATACTTGGATTCTTATTAGCACCTGATAGTGGTGAAAAATTGACTTTGCGTGAGTTAGAATTTGATTATAAATACATTGCTTTTATATATTATATATTTTTAGAAATAACAATTCTTCTTTCTGTTGTTATGTTCAGTTTACTTATGTCAGAAATAATGCCACCAAATTCTAATGCTGTACCAATTATAACTAAATATTTTCTATGTGTTATGATTTTATCAACAATTTCAGTTGCTGCCTCAGTATTAGTAATATCTGTTCATTTTCGAAATGCTAAAAATCATACGATGTCATTATGGGTAAGTTAATTAACGTTTAATAAATAAAATATTTTTAATAATCACTTTAGATTCGTAAGTATATTTCTCATTATCTTGCACGAATATTATTTATGAGACGTCCTAAACATGGTGCAATTGGTCGCACAATTCGATATCAACTAAATTCTAACAAAGAACAAACAATTAGAAATGAAGGACGTTTTGATAATCATCAACATAAATCTCCTTATTCATCATGGTTGAATAATGTTAATGAATCATTACCAAATAATGTGATGAATATTGATGAACAGTCTCATCAATATCGAAATGATCGAGAAAAGCAACATTCAGATTCAATGTTGGAATTTTCTACTCCTCTGATATCACAAAGTCCATATTCTTATCAACATCAAGATATATCAAGAGTATTAAATTCACTTAATACAGAAGCAGTTCGTTCAGAGTTACGTATTATTATTAATCAACTTGCGACTTTTACTGATAAAATGATAAAACAAGAGGAGATTGATGATGAATCTCAAGAATGGAAATTTGTAGCAATGGTCATTGATCGACTTTGTCTAATTTTTTTTACTATTTCTATGACTATATTTTCACTTTTAATTTATTTATCTGCACCTAACGGCTTCAGTCTTAGATAGACAGCATGATTTGAATGCAGTTATACTTATATTTTGGCATAGAGATTAGTTTTATTTTTATCTTATTCAGTCGTTTTTCCTGTCTTAAATATATACATCTTAATAAATTTATAATAAAAATATTTAACTGTTCATTCAATAGAAATAAACTTGAGCATGCACAATTTAATCTGAATAGTTCGTCATTATAATTTTGAAAAAGTAATATTTATTTAGTTTTCTATTAAAAGTTATTGAATGCATGAAACACAGTATATAAATTAATTTAAAAGATAATTAAAAAAAAAGTGTAATTTAATCATATGATAGGTAAAAATGGAACAGATATTCATAATTATTTTTGAACGTCAGAATCTTTTTTACAAAAAACATCCCAAACAGAATTGATTGATGCATGTGATGGTGTATAATTATAATGAGGAAAATCGTAACCGAATGCTTTCAAACCAATACGTTGAAGTGCTTGTGGTGTCGTTAAAGGTTCAGGTGCTGGAAGAACAAGTACAGAGACACAATAACCATATCTAACTATTTCGGTTGCAAGTGGTTCAGCAGAATCTTGTTCAACAAGCGTGATTAGATCAGGTACACTAGCTATAATTTCTCCATCATCAAAACGAGCTATGAGATTTTCATTTTGAAAATCAATAATAAGAAGTCTTCCTTCTGTTTCAATAAAAACATGACCACGAACAAAACCACCGGTAGTATTACGTTCAACATTAATCACTTTGCCATCTGTAATAAGTACTCGACCATGACCAGCACGAGCTACAGCTTCAATAGCATTTTTACGATGATTAAACTTGGCTTCACCTTTTATTTTTACAGATTCATATTAGAATGTTGAAAACAAGATTTTTAGTACTTACCGAGAAACCATGCTCGAGAAAGACTATGATGCAATGTATGTATTTGTAATTGTTCACCGGTCATTGGAGGCAAACAAACACCAACAGAAAGACCTCGTTTAGTACATTCGTCTCTAAATACATCTTCTAACTCTTTTGGAGTAGCAACTTTATTATCTGTGCACATTACTGTTTCACCTCGTACATCGCATAAGGAAGCAGGTGTTGGAGAACAATCGTGAATAAAAGCCAAAGTATGATCTAAGCAAGGAAAAGCTCTTCCTAACCCATCACAATCGATACAAGGTAGCTGTTTCATGGCTGCTACCAGTAAACCCATTAATCCATTGGAACCTCCAATTTCTCCACTATAGATGGCAACGAATTTTTTCGACAGATACTCTTCAACAGCATTGACAGCATCTAAACATTCACGACCATTTGATAATAATTCGTGAGTGACAGTAGGTGAACCCATAAAACCGACATCTACCACCAAATCTGAAGAGGTAGAAAAGAAAGAAGGTGGTAGTACATTCATCTTGTATTTGCCTTCTCGAAGAACTTCAAGACACCAAAGTTTGCAATGATATGATTCGCCACCACCACCACAACCTGTAATATAGTTTAAGTTGATTTTTAGAAGAAAAATAAATAAAAGTAAAGCATTTACCAAGAATTCCTGTTCCATAAGCAATGTATTCGATGTCAATCGCATCAATGCACCAAACTCCATTTTTATCAAATGTTGGTTTTTTGTTTGTTAAATCAACATGAATGGGTGGTCTTCTATTTGCTGGTCTTTCCTCTTTTATCTCTATATTAGCCTTTTGGCTTCGTTTACCTTGTTCATTTTGTTTGAATTTATTAAAATCAAGTTGTCCAATTGCTGTTAATTGTACACGATGTTTGTATCCACCAGGATGATACGCTAATGGTACTTGTTCTAAGTCTGCTAAACGGACTGTATTTGATCGAGCTCCATCTTGTTCACATTTTTGAAAAGCTTCAAGAGTTAAACGATCGAGTTCACGTTTGCGTTGTTCACCACCATCGGCAGAAGATGGAAGTAGATCAACTATTGTGTCAATTGTTGCACTTATTGAACAAAGAGCAGCACCCACAGCATTACAAACAGAAAAATGATCTGGTCGTATTATCTTCAAAAACAAAAAATAAATAAATGAAGTTCTTTCTGATATAAAATACAAAGAAAAACAAATTACTTGTGTGACACCGGGATACGATTGTTTAATATCAACGAGAATTGATCCACCTCCGCATAAGATAACAGGAATTGGTTCTGGATTCGTTTTCATACGATCGATACCTCTTATTACTGTCCGTTTAATATAGTTAAGAACCTGTTCAACAATCGATGTAGAAAGATTGACAGTAGAATGACCAATCTAAGTTTAAAACATATTGAAAGTTATGTTTTAACATGAAACTTACTCCTGTAACTAATCCAGCAGCTAAAGCAATATCAGTAGTAGTAATCGTTTGACCACCAAAAGCCAATGCTTCTTGCTCGAGTCGATAAGCGACACTATCTGGTCCGATTTGTACTAAGTCATCTTCCTCATTCATACGTACTACTGTACCACCGCCTAGTGGAAAAGAAACAATGTCAGGTACAGTGATATTCGTTCGAATATTGTCGACCAATTGTACATTCTTCATGAAAGAATTAATAAAATAATTGAATTGATAATAAAAAACTTACTGCATATGTTTGTCTGGGTCTTCCATCAACAATAATTCCAATATCCATTGATGTGCCTCCAATATCAATAACAATTCCATCCTTAATACCACTAAGATATGCAGCACCAATCATAGAATTTGTTGGACCACTGGCAAAAGTAAAGATTGGCCAACGAGTTGAGTCTTCTGATGATAACAATGTACCTGTATTTTTCGTAAGAAAGAAAGGAACATCTGGAGGAAGAGCATCTTGTAATGCTCCAAGTGTTTGTGTGGCTAATGGGCGAAGACATGCATTAAGTATCAAGGCATTTTCACGTTCAGATAGGCCAAGACCAGCAATTTCATGAGATAAAGTGATATATGCAGTGGCTGACTCTTCTCGAATAATCTCTCCTACACGTTCCTCCTGATCTATTCGACATGGTGAAAAAACACCACAGACACAAAATGTGCAAATATCAAGTGCAAGAGCACGACGAACTACTGTTCGAATTTCTTCTTCATTCAATGGACTAATTTCTGATCCATCAAGAAAATAACCACCAGAAACAAACACTGTCAAACCATCAACCTAAATAAATATCATAAAAATATTATTGAGAAAAAGTTAAATGTTGCTTCACATACAGCATCTTTCAAATCTTGTGGCCAATTAGCCATAGGTGGAATAGCATGTGTTGCCGATCCGCAAAGACGTATTGTGCATACTTTTGCCAATCCTCGTCGTTGAAGTAATGCATTGATAAAATGTGTTGTTCCCAGCATGATAGCAGTAACTTCAGTGTTATGGCTAACATGTTGTACGGCTTGCACCATACCAGAAAAGACATCCGAAGTTGTCACTGTCTTAAATTTTGCTACCACCTTCGGCGCTATATTCAATAAAGAAATAATTAAAAATTACAGTAATAAAAGACTCACTTCGATCGGACTCAATCCGTAGCAGAACCGCATCTATACATATTTATTAAAATGAAAAGAAATCATATAAGAAGTAAATATCACACACCTGTATTTGTACCACCAACATCAACACCAACCACATGCATTTGAATATATGTAGTGTTCTTTCTTTTCTTTCTTTATTTGAAGCTAGGGTTGCCGTTGCTTGGCCTCAGATACGAAAGTAACCGACATTTTCTTTTGATAAAATAAAAATATTGCTCCCTCAAGATAAGTGACACATTTGCCCTGTTTGTATTTTTACTTTTAAAGAAATGAAAAAAAAAAGAATTAATAATATCTCAACTAACAAATGTTACAGGAATAATGGATATATCTGTCTATTAATAATATTTCGTTTAATAATTGTTTATTTAGTCGTTCTGAAGATGGAGTTAATGACAGACATAAACTGTTGTATTTCGTCGTATTACTTGACTACAATATTATGACTGTAGATCGTCGTATCGTTCGTGGTAATATATGGCGTGTATATGACCGATGTGAGTGAGCGTACACTATTGTATATTATACCGTTCATTATCATGTCTACCCAAATTTGTCCTGAGGTGATTATAACTCACTTGATCTCTTGTGCAGAACGAAGTAGTTTAATTTTCAAAATCATCCGTTATTTCTTTTGTGATTCTACCAATGAGATTAACGTTAAGATGAATCTAAGTGAAGAAAAAAAAAAAAGATTTATCTTTATTTGTCAAATATTTAACAGATCTGGACAATTTTTCATTTAATTGATAAAAGCTGAGTTCACTATGTATGTCTGAACTGGCGGATCACGTATATTCGTATACGATAGATACAGCACTATATTTTATACGATGACCGTACGGCAATTGTTCTTCGCTATAGTTCATTTGTATACGGTCATTTACGATCGTGTCTCTTAGTGAGTGAGTCATTTTTTTTTTGTAAAGATTTATCTTTTAGTTCTTTACAAGTTAATAACTTCAAATGAATAAATTTCTAAAATATCTTTTCGAATTTTTTAAACTAAATGTTTAAATTCTTGAATGAGAATGTCTATCAATGTTATTTTTTCTCTCCTTTGATGAACTTTTGAAAAAAAAACTAAATTTGAGCAAACATGGAGAGATTCATTATATATATCAATTGTTTATAATATTTTAGTCGGCCGATAAGATGTCGAATTTTTTTTTTGCAATCGGAAACCATATGATCATGACGGTCCTAAAGGAACATAATAGCTACAATAATTATACGCGTTACAATAAGATAGTACGCGTGCAAAACGAGATAAAAAAGAAAAAAAGACTAACAGGACAAAAAGCGAGAAGAGCAATACATCACCACCAGTAGAAGATACATCAAGCCAGTCGTGTATCATCACTGATACATAAATATAAGAATAGAGGAGAATACGAAAACATTCATGTGAGAAGCAACAAAGACTGCATAGATAACAGAATAACAACGACATCAGCTACTAAATTTATTATGTTCGTACCGGATCTTTTACGCAGTTCATGTATTCATCGAGTTTGACTATCATATAAGATGTAGAATTATTTATATGATATGCATTAATTTAATGATTGATATAAACTGTTAAATTGTGATACTTCAAAGGTTGCGTTTATTATCATTTATTTAAAGAAAATAGAACAATAGAAATACGTGGGTAAGAATAAGCTATATTATTAAACTAAGTAAAGTACTCGGTTTTGAAGATAACATGTGAATAAAACTTAAATTAGCCAGATGTTAATATATACAGCTTATCTTAACGTTTTATTAATAACCTTGAAGAAATATATCGCTAATCAATCATTGTTCTCAACATTATTTTCTCCTTTGTCTTGAATAAGACAGAAAAGTACGAACCGCTTTCGCCTTATCCATTGAATAGTAGTGGTCTAGCTAACTTATAAGCATTTGTTTTCCTGATGTCAACATTTTCGTTCATAGAAACGAACATTCTTATCTTAGGTTCTTTCGATATATTACAATAAAAATCAAATTCTATTACAATTATCAAAGAATTTCTTCTTGTACTTTAGACATATCTATTGTTCACAACCAAAACATTGAGAAACACTGATAACAATAGTATAATTAGTATCGGTATGTGTCGATCTATGTTAACGTTGTGGTTCATGATACTCATTATTGGTGAACCAATTAGATCATTATGCACTACTCCACCTACATCTACTCAATTGTACGTTGTTCCATTTCCATCGTTACTCGGTGAAAAAGGTGATGGATCACTCGCACATCCGTACTCATCATTGAAGCAAGCAATTGATCATATTGAACGTGTCTATCATCTTGGCATGACTTCTGTACATAGAACAACAATCAACTTGTATCCAACTCATCATTTTATTGACACTATCCGCTTTGGTCAAGCGCACAGCCATATACGACTAACAACAATGAATGCTAGAGATACTGCCTTTTACGAACGATTGGCTTCTCGTGAACACATACATCAACGTCAATCATCAGCAAGTATTAGTGGAGGAATACCAGTGACCAATTGGATATTAGTAGGCAATAATACGTATAAGGCTATCATAACGCAACCAATATTTGTTAATCAGTTATTCGTTGACAATCGCCGTATTGTTCGTACACGTATGCCAATGAATCCATCTGAGTATCTTCAATATGCTGCACCATTGCAAGATCCAAACCAATCACGATATGGTTTTCAATATGCTCTAGGACAGTTCGAATCCTGGCCATTAGATGATGCTATGGTAGTTGTCTATCACAGTTGGACAACATCACATCACTACATTGATAGACTTATTACATTAAATAGGACCATTTTATTCACCAATCCGTCTAATAGTCCTATTGGAACATTCGTAGCTCAAGGACAACGGAGATTTCATGTTGAAAATCTTTGTATAGCACTTGTACCAAATTCATTTTGTTTTGTCAATGCAACCAAAACCATTTATCTCATGACCGATGGTTCTTATGATCCAACAAAAGTACAGATTATTACATCAGTAAATGAATTTGTTGTAGTACTTGCTGGTGATGATGTTAGTAATCCAATCGAAGATATTATTATTGATAATGTTGCAATACAACATAGTGCTTGGAATATTGGCCGTACCCAACAAGCAGACTATCAAGCAGCATCATTTCTTACTTCTGCTCCGCTCTATATTGCCAATGCAACATCAATTATCATCTCAGATGTTGAGATTAGTCATACTGGTTCATATGGAGTATGGATTAAAGAAGGAACAACCAATATCAATATTATCAATTCTTTAGTTACTGATACTGGAGCTGGTGGTATTCGTATAGGTCAAATGATAACACCAGTACCAACACCAACTAGTTCTATCAAAATTATATCAAACGAAGTCAGTTATGGTGGAAATGTATTTCCAAGTGGTGTTGCTGTCATTAGTCATCGTGCTGTTGATGTTATTATTGTTGGCAATAGTATTCATCATCATCGATATACTGGTATATCTATTGGATGGCAATGGGGATATGATCCATCATATACAAGTAATGTATTAATTCAAGGTAATTATATATATAACACCGGACAACATATTCTTTGTGATCAAGGTGGTATTTATACACTCGGTATCCAACCAGGAACAGTCATCACTGGTAATGTTATTAAAAATGTATTCAGCTATGCTGTCTACATGTGGGGTATTTATCTTGATGAAGGTACATCACAAATCGTTGTTTCCAATAATATCGTATACAATACAGGTTGGGCTTCTCTATTTCAACATTATGGTGCTAATAATACTATCATTAATAATGTATTTGCACGTGCATCGCTTGGTGCACCACCACAAGCCGGTGATGAAAATCCAGATGGTGATATTCATATTGGACTTTCTGAAAATCACACTTCATGGACATTTACACGCAATATTGTTTATGATACATTTCAAGGAACAAATCATTCTGCCTACAAGTCCGATCCAAATGTCATTGCGCCATTTAGTAACAATGTATATTACAATCCATATGGTACTCCTTTATTATTTGGATCTCAACAAACATCATTTGCTGAATGGCAAAAAACTGGTCAAGATAATGGTAGTGTTATTGCAGATCCATTATTTGTTGGTGATGTTAATCAATGTGATTTTTTCACAATTCAACCAAATAGTCCTGCAGCAAAACTTGGATTTGCAAATATAACTAAACTTTCCAAATGGACTCCAGGATGTGATATGGACGATGGAATTATTAATAAACAATTTTACCGTTGGTGATTGTGTGCTAGTCAACTAGTTTGGCACACAGCAGAACATAATTCTCTCTAAGAGTAACACTTTTAAATCCATAATTTTAATTAAAACATACGACGAAGTCGTTGTTTGTCATTTTTCTATTTTTTATTTTCTCTGGTGATGGTGTAAACGAAACTTAGGTACTTGGTATAGTGTTATTTTTTTGCATGTCTTTGAGATCATGAACTAGGTTAGAACTTATTAACCCATTTTGTAAGGCGAAATTTCCTTCTAAATTACTTTATTTCTTGAAAATAAAATCTTCATGTAATATAGCACGATTCATATAGGATGATCAAAAAGAACACTGAAACCATGACATTTAATTTATTGAAACTAGATGAGTATTACCCTAAATTTCTGTATTTCTAGTCTCAATAATAATAGAGATACATAGTTTATATTGTAGCGAAGTTTTTTTTTGTTTATAGATCATGAAATCCAAAGAAAGTAAACATTCATATAAAAACGTAGAGAGACGACTGTAGCGAGATGAAAATATAAAATGCTGTATTGTTTCTGATTATATCTGGAGCAAAAATCAATACATGTGAATACTGTCTCAAAGTAAAAATGTCAAGTTTTCAATTTTACGCCCAGAGAAAAAATAACGTCTCTACAATATGAACTATGTATTTTTCCATTATCACTGAAAAACATTTGCATTTCCATTTTAGTTTTATCAATCAAAATACAAAGCTATAGTAGTATTTTCAAGCCATTTGAATTTAAGTTAGCTGTTATAATTTTAGTCAATATGGATAATACAAATTTTAATAAATGTTTATTGTCTTGAGCCTGACGTTCGAAATAAACAAATCGGATTTTCGTTTCGAATAGGACACACTTGAATATACTCTCATTCATGATGAATATCCAATAGCTTTTCATTCATCTTTTCTTCAAATACATTATACATTAATCAATAATCATAACTATCTTTAATAATTGTCAATAGATCATTTTGAACGACATTTCATCTGTCTAATTTTATTGATTTAATCTAGAATTCATTTTTTTTTCAAATAAAACTACATTTTATTTTTAAAAAAAAATATGTGTCTATATATACATATATGTAAATATTATTTTCTCTTTTCAAACATAAGTGAAGCAGAATTAACACAATGACGTTGTTGAATTATTTTACCATTAGCATCGCGTAGACCTTCACCTTCAAATACATGTCCTAAAATGTAAAAAAATCTTATTATTTAAAACTAAGAGAATATCTAGAAATTAAAAATTGTGAAATATTAGTTTCAAACAAACCTAAATGTCCATCACAATTTGTACATAAAATTTCTTCACGATAACCATCTACATCCATTTGACGTCTTACTGATGTACCTATTGAAGAACTAAATGCTGGCCAACCACAGCCTGAATCAAATTTTGATGAAGAACTATTTAAAAAAATGAGTTTTTATATACATTCAAATAAAATTCTTACTCATATAATTCTTCTTCACAACCAGCACATTTATAAATTCCTGTTTCAAAATGTTTATTATATTTACCTGTACCAGGATATTCTGTATCTTTTTCTCGTAATATACGATATTGTTCCTTTGTTAATTTTTTTTTCCATTCTGCATTAGGTAAATTTATTTTTGGCATTTTTTCTTGTTGATTATTATTAGATGATGCAGATCTATTTAATCTAAATATTAGATAAAATTTATAAAAATAAATAAATAAATTTTTTCTATTCGTACATGCTTGTTTTTAAAAGATGACAACGTTGTGATAATAAATTTAAAGAACGCAACATTATTAATCTGAATTAAGAGATTTAAGAAAAAAAATGAATATAATTCATTTATCATTTTAATATATAATTATGATAAAAATCATAATCATAGATCTCTATATTTCATATATATATATATATATATATATATATATATGTATGTTGTCTGAATATAAGATTTATTATAAAAAAAGAAAGATTCAGTTATAGATTAAAAGATCGTACAAAATCTACCATAATCCTCGGCGTGTATATCCTTTAAGAATAGTCAATGAAGGTAATCCTATACAAAAAACAAAAACATTTAAATTAAATTAAAAAAAATAAACATTAAAAACCTAAGATAAACGTTTGCATCATCCATAAATACGTTGATTCTTGATCAATATTAAGTTGTTGACATATTCTATATGCAACAAATGTTTCATAAATATGTGCAAAAAAAATTATCCATAGTATAAGAAAAAGTAAAAGACGATAATTAGATATAACATAATATGTTAATTCACCAAATATTCCTAAATAATTAAAAGGTATTGCATAAGGCCAATGAACCATAAGAAATAAATAAATTAAACATATAGGAATAAGTATCCACCAGATTAATTTAGGAGATTCAAAACTTTTACTCATCTATAAGATAAAAAAAAAAAAAATTATTTTCTTTCTATCAAATTTAATTTGAATAAGAAAAAATTTTTTTACAGTCATAAACATTCTGTTGAAATTTTATTTATACTAAAAACCAATCCTACGTCTTTTCCTTCTAAAATGGCACCATCAGAAATCTTGAAACGAACAAAATTTCGTTATTCTTAATGCTAAATACTGTATTCACAGTGTCGATTTTAATAAGCAAATATTTACATAAATTGATGAATGTCTATCTAGTAGTTTGAACTTTGCGTTGATAAGAACGCATTATTTGAAAAACAAAAATGGTAACTTTGTAAAATACTATAAATTATCTTAAATAAACAAAAAAAGGTTTTGTTTTTGTTTTTGTTTTTCTAAATCAACAAATACATGACAACAATGAAGAATCAATCTCTATGATTTGTTTCAAATAACAGATAAACAAACAAATACAATGAGATAAGTATAAGAACATGTAATATAATAAATGTTAGTATTCAGTTCACCGAACACGATCGGTATTCCGATAACTACAATTATCACGTAAAGAATCATTATGTGTTTTATATTCAAGTGGACCTAAAATAAAAATAGATAATTGTTTTTTAATTTCATTTGACATATTTAACTATCCATTAAAATAATCTATTTCTTACATTCTGCTGGTAAATTAAGGACTTTTTTCATTGTTTCTTTAATTCGTTGTGTAATTAATTGATTATTTGCAGTTTTTGTCCATATACTAATAAGATCTTCTTGTGGACGAATTGAACATACAATTCCACATATTTCTTTTCCAACATTAAATTGTTCTCCAATAACAGCCAAAACAAGTAATTCCCATAAACGTGTTGATAAACCTTTTTTTAAACGTAAAATCCATTTACCACCAAGACGATTTCCTTCTTCTTCCCACATAGGTTTTAAATTTTCTTTAAATAAATGAATATCACTAAAAATCAAAATAATAAATCATTATTTAATAAAAATATTTTAAAGATTAAACCTATAATATGGAAGGTCAGATGGAAATTTCATATGATCATAATAGCACCAGAATTCTTCTATTGAACCAAATGTACCTATAAAGATAATTTTAGAAAAAAAAAGAATTCATTAAAAGAATAAAACAAACCAAGTTTTTTTAAACAAGAATCATAATTAGCTGAACTATTACGAAATGTTGTTGGTCGATGTGTATACCAAAATGTCCAACGTCCTTCCAGTAAATGAAATGGACTATCACTAATGGCATTATTACTTTCGTCTTTTGTTGTAGAGGAATTTTCTGTTTTATCATTATTTTCTGGTGATATGTCACCATCGGTTACAGTATTTGTTGCCATTTTGTGATAGAAAAAATAAAATAATGGAAGAATTTTTGTGAAATAATAGAGCAAAGACTTTGATTACACTTGGAAAGGAAAACCAAAACGAAAAAATATGTCGAACAATATATTTTCCATTGGATAGATAATCTAGGCCAACAATAAGATACAAATGAAATCATTGTATATAAACGACATCTATCGTATATAGCCATAATTGATGATTCATTTAACAAAACATTTTGCACAACTTGCCGATAAAAAATACATTACTCGAAGCGATAATTCTTCTTTTTTTTTATTCATATAGAAAAAAGAAATAAATCGATAGGATTTATTTGCTTTATTGTAGCAATTTTTGTTCTAATATCAAATCGATTCTTTGTAAAAAGAAAAAATAATTTATTGATTTATAGGATAATTAAAATTTATTTAAAAAGCTATCCTACAAATTATGCGTTAATGCATATTAAGATGATGTAACAAGAATACTAACACAAATAGCTGGAGCAGATGTATCTCTTATTTAATATACTAATGTTGAATTATGAGGAACATCACAATCCTAATAGGTCAACAGATCAGTACCACATGGAAGATGATTTTAAATATAATTTGCTGCACTAATCGCTTTATTGAGAAGCAGTAGTTGATATTTAACCATGAACTGCCTATGATTGTTCATACACTCAAGTTAACCAATCCGCATAACCTACTAAAAAACTATAAACCAAAATACATATTTAGGAAGGTACTCTTGAGACACCCCGAAAAGAAGCTTTAATGTGGAAAACGTATCAATAGTTTTCTGAATCTATCAGTTCTTTATTGTGACAATCAAATCTATTTTGATTTATTAAATATCAATGCAAGTCATGCCAAGTTAAGAGAAACAATAGTTCAACTAGAAATTTGTTTAGTAGAACGAAAATTTTAAATTTCAGATACAACTAAATAAAAGATTGTTCAAAAAAAGAATAGGATTATCGCTATCAGTTCCCTAATGTTTCTTTTATGTCATTTATACAGAAACATATTAAAGCTACTCGAAAAAATAATGAATAAGACTAATATTATTATTCTCAATTTACAAAAAACTTGGTGCTTCTCTTTTCTTTCTATTACTGTCAAGAAATAATACTCAATTTATTGGTAATCATTTTGAAATAAAAATTCTTTTCGTATGATAAAAAAATATAATATTTAGTTCTACTTTGTATTACAAAAATATACCCACTCTTACTATGTGGGCTGGTAGTAAAATCCAAAAGAATGAAAAATAAAAAGTACATACGAGTTGTCAAAGTATTTACATTACACATATAAGCCACTACATATACACTTCTCTTTCGTTTCTTTCTCATGTGTATACGTTAGATTGTTTTATATCTTTACTTCATAACGTCTTTCTTCACTATGCATATATAATACGTAATGATAATGAATGTCGATGAATAAGACTAAGATTTCGTAATTAGTTAATTGCGTTGATGTAAAAGTATGAAATAGCAAAAAAAAAGAAAAAAAGCTAGGGGACACCCGGGATTGAACCAGGGACCTCTCGATCTGCAGTCGAATGCTCTACCACTGAGCTATATCCCCATGATGTTTTTGGATGACATTGTTTTAGTCAAACAGCGTGTGAAAATTGAAAAACATTGAGTTATATCAAATCTATGATTGGTAATGATTAGTCGATAGTGTGAATTTGAGATATTCGACAAATTTTTCAAAAGAAACTTGTCAGTGTAGATACATTCAAGGCTAAAATGAAAAATTCATAACAGTTGAGAGTTGTGGTCAAAAGACAATCGATCGTGAGAACAACAACGCGTCCTATTTATTTCTAAATTTCGAATTGAATTTTTTTTTCAAGCGTTTCATTTATTTTATTAGTGTTCTACTTTATATTTTTTTAATATTATCTTACCAAACAACTGATAACTGCTTAGATTTTTACACTACTCAAATAAGAACAAAGGTAAGTAATTAAATAAGGATTATTCTACAAAAAAAGTAGGAGATGGCTAGCATCATACATCATTTATAATCTTTTCGCTGTTTGAACCAAAGAATAGAGAACAAGAGAGAGAGTAGAAGCGGTGAAAATATAAGGATAAACAACATTGTTTTTCACTTACAAAAACACTATCTATATTTCAATTTTAGTTCGACATAAGATCGATGATAGGAAACAAAAGTTAAGACTAGCATATAAACTCAAAACTTTTGAATAATACTCTGCAACTTGAAGAATTTTTTTGCAGCATGATAGATATTGCCCATTCTTTGTAATGTTAGAATTGTAGTCCACTAAGCTTGTGATAGATACATCGTGAGAAATGCCAAGTGCACGATTATGATAATGAAGAGCTTCTTATAATCGTCCAAATTCGCATATACAACTTCTAAATTACAGAAGCTTTGAGTAAAAAATCTATGTCACGTGATAACTATCTTCGGCATGTACATATATAGTGAACTCTCGTTTAACTCTTAGGCTCAAACAATCTCACCGAATATTCGATAATTATAGCTAAGTTTATTTATATGACAAGCAATGTGAAAATCGTCAAATGGATATTTTTTGTCACTCTTTGAATAGATTTCTCAAGCAAGCTTCCATTCAGTTGAAGATTTGTCAATTATTCCTTCCTTCCATTGAATAAGAATGTCCAGATGCACACAATGTACTCAGTTGATTGATCTATAGATTAACTACGATAATGTTGAACGATATTTATTCAACGAAGATTTGACTTCATCAACAGCAGTCTGATATTGTCGCTGTTGGTATTTCGTATTGTTTGAAGAAAGTTTTCCGTTTTGACACGTTCATGATTTCAGCTAAATAAACACAGAATGGTGTCGGTTGAGATAGTTTTGTGAATGAAGGCTTTTCATTTGTAACCACAAGTTGATACACCCAGGTGTTATTTGACGTATTAAATGGCAACATTTTAACTTTAAACTTACTACCAACATCAAATAAAACTTCGTGCTCGTCATGAAAGTTACTCATATTGCTAAAGTCAGCATTGATGACTGTAGACGAACTCAAATTTACCTCTATTTCAAGTAATAGTGTCATGATTCAATGCAATAAATGGCATCGCTCAATCTCTTCAGCATGTAAAGCTTTTAGGTATATATCGATGGAGAAAAATGGACCTTGAGTACCAGTATGCAGCGTTTTCTGCTTGATAATTTTGTTTAAAGTCGTGAACACCCTTGAGCTTAAATTCATTCGTATTGCATAGTTGCGAACAAAAATCGAGTATATTTAGTTTGACTAGTGCGCTTTCATTAATCGTTGATGACACAGTTTCTCGTAATTTATGATAAGTATGTGCTTGTAATTATACGAATTGCATTCCCGCCAAAATGTCTAATATGAATAGGTATGTGTATTTTACTTACCTAACGAAGTGTGAATGTACGAAAAAAATCACAAATGACTTCTGTAGATATGTTCAGAGAACCATTTACTAATACACCGCTAGTCTACTAAGAAGATATAATTAAGCCTCATACGATGTTTTTTAAAATAAGTTCATTCATCTTCAAGACACAGAAAGAATTGTTGTCATAAGTATAATATAGCTGCTCAGGATCCAAAAGGCTTCTGCTTATACTTAGTACGTCCATTTCTTTTTGTTGTATTTCGACGTATTAATGAATATACACATGTTTTCATACGTTATTTATTGATCTTATCTTTATCTTGATTTATTACTGGTACGATTTAGTATCCTTCAACGATTACTAGTAGTGATTGATTCATAACAAAGTATAAATTACAACTAGAAAGTAATGAAAAGAAGTTAAAGCGCAAATACGACCATAAATCGAAAATAATCATAAATGAAGTACTTTTTATCTACTATTTTGTGATCTACATCTCAAAATTTTTGCATCATAAATTGTATCATGTTTTACAATACATAATCACTCTGCCACGTAAACTACAGGCACTGTAAAATGATCATAGTTTGTATTTTCGAATGCTGGATATTGTAGACTTTTAAAAAGTGCAATGAGTATTACAAATATAAATAACGTACCAGTGTTGGAATCAGAGAAAGTCAAATAAAAATACTTTTGAAAGATTCAATCCAACAGGATTGTATAGAATCCCATTGAATCCTGTAGAAATTTTATCGAAAAACGAAGAGATTTTGTTGCTACAAATCCTAATTTTGTAGTTTGTCTGTTTTTCTTAGCAACAATCAGTTTTACATCCTTTGCGTCAGAATTGCTAAATAATTCAATAAAATCATTATATCCGAATTTTCTCAATCATCTCCGTCTCTCGAATCTAATGGTTACTGTTGTGTCGGTCATTAATTATTGGATTAGTTTTCTTTACGATAACAGATAGACAGGAAAGAGGAAACGAAGAAAAGAGAAAAGAAAATAAAGACTTATTTGTCAAGTCAAGGTGTGAAATGTATATTATAAATAGAATTAATGAGATTTATTCGAAAGGAAGTTTACATTTTATATGATGTGAAAAGGATGATAAGATATATGTGAATTAATTCATAGATATCTAATATGAAAGAAAAAGAAAGTGAGAAGAGTTAGCAGCTACTAATGTAACAGTTGTTCAAAGGAAATTCAATCTACTTAAAGTTTTAAACATGATTACACAGTTAGATAAAAGAATATACTCCACTAAACAAATTTCAAAGTAGATTCAATTGATAAAATCATAATTTTTAGTAATAAATTATATAGAACTACAAACTACAGCGAGAGTTTAGCACAAAAATAAATATCAGCTAAGAAAAAAAAACGAATTTCATAATTGTACGAACATAACGAAATTAGAATTAGAACACTAATTTTCAAAAGTAAAACAAATGATATATCTTCTTCAAAAAATCGTATTAAAATTTCTGATTATCTATCTGACCAGTGTGCTTTCTGAATCGAAGAATATATACGACATGTAAGAGTATAAGGAAGTTCAAATTTATAGAAAAAAATGCTGTAAAAATGTTTTGTTTGTGGAGAGATCAAAAAGAGTTAGGAGCACTACAGTAGAATAACGACAAGATGAATTCGACTGAATGTGTTAAACGGAAGCTTCGTAATTCATAGGGTTCAATTAATGTGACCTGTATGTGTAATGGGCAACGAGGCCCATGTACCTATTCATTGATGAAACAGTGCATGAACACGAGTTTGTATAACTACGCATAAAGAAGAGAAAAAGACAGGAAGAAAGAGGTAAACATCCGCCGGACCACTGTCCATCACAAATATATCTTTCTGAACTACGTAATACAAATTCTGAACCATCTGCAATAACTTATTCATTCTAAAAAAGAAACCACTATGAAAGCACGATAGTAGAAGAAATGTTATTAAATATCAAAATAAATTTATATAAGAAGATTATATTACAAAAGTGCTGTTATTATGAAAGTTAAATTTATCACGCACAAAAAATCATGTGGATATGTCTGTCTGATTACAGCAAATAAGATACATAATAGTAAATGTTTTAGCAAGCAAAACATTTTATATAGATAAAAATATCATGAAATTCTACCTCATATTATAAAAATATACCAATACTTATTTTGCAAGCTGGCAATGAAATGTAAAACAGTGCAAAATAAAGGATGATTTATGGTAGTATTAACAATCACATACATAACGCACTGAATATATATTCCTGTTTCGTTCCTTTTTCTATTCTTTCTCATGTGTACGTGTATGTTTGTTTTATATCGTTACTTCATAACGTCTTTCTTCACTATACATATATAATAAGTATTGATAGTGAATATTACTCTATAAAAGACTAAAATTTCGTAATTAGTTAATTGCATTGATGCAAGAGTGTGAAACAGCAAAAAAAAGAAAAAAGCTAGGGGACACCCGGGATTGAACCAGGGACCTCTCGATCT